>CAJGYO010000010.1:107694395-107946917 GCA_904845875.1 Miscanthus lutarioriparius | reverse complement strand
GTGCCAATGGAGATGCGATTCTTTCATACTTTTTGAAGGATGCCAATTTGATCTCCTTCAGACGCCGCGTAGGGCAGTTGTTAGTAGATATATACCACACAGGGCGCTTGGCATTGTCGTAGATCTATTTGCTTGATGATGATGGTGCACGGTGCATGTCGATGCAGTGTAGATTAGTTGTAGGTAGATGTATCAGATCCGTTCTACTAACAACGTCTAGGATGTCGACGTTGTCGTAGTATTAATGTCAGGACATCAGTACAAGTGCCGACAGCGAAGATCGGCCGTGGCTTCAGCGGCAATGTCGACGTAGAGCTTTTCGTGCTTATAACGTGCTGTAAAACACATCGCCAGTGGTTGGGACTTTTCTCTCTCATCTCTCATGATTGACATAGTAGATAAAAGTAGAATACATAGACACAAGATATAAGGAGACTATTCTTTATTTCTCTGAATATTGGTGATTATATTATAGAGCTCCTACGTACATATAGTCGTGTCAAGGTATGAGAGTTTGTAATAAACGGATTAGGATTGGAATTCCTCCTTTACAATTTCTTAGGGTAGAGTCTGTATGTTTTGCCACTTTCAACACATGTGCGGGCTTTTGTTTCTCACGTGGTTAGGGAAATCGGCTTCCGTGCCGAGCGCCACTAGGATCGCACGTCACTGCCCCTCACGCACGAAGAAAAGGAGATCGGGCGCTTCTGGTTCTATGGTCATTAGGGATTCTGGTGATATTTTTCTTTTCCAAGATTATTTACTTAGTGGGGTTTAGCTTTATAAGAACTAGAAGCATAACTCGCGCGTAGCTACAGAAATTGCATATTAGTGAAGTGCGTGGCATGATGCATAGATAATAAAATGCTTATATGTCTTGCTAATGTGGACATAACTATTGCTTGTGCTCTTGGATTTTAATTGTGTGATAGTGCATTGCCTTTTTAGATAGCTTACATGTTGAGAGAAATATAGTAGTGGGTTTTGGATTTTAATGTTGTGTGATAGTTCATTACCTAGTTGGATAACTTGCATGTTGAGAGAAATATGGTAGTGAGATTTTCTTTATAAGAATATAAGATATATATATATATAATATAATATATATATATATATAGCAACTACTATACAGCTGGCTACAGAATAACTTATTCTGTAGCCACTTTTGAGTTACGATAATTATTATGCTAATTTACATGATTATAGTAACTCCTTACTAAGTGGTTTACTATAATGTCATGGTAAATATTCCCATATGTTATAGTAACATAATTATTGTAAATATGTATTGACATTATCATAAATTAGTATATAGAATTATCGTAAATAGAGGTGGCTACAGAATAACTTATTTTGTAGCTAGCTACTGAATATACTGTCCCTATATATATATATATATAGACAAAATATAGAAGGCTTGAGGTGCATTTGGGGATTCTATCGTGGTAGCTGGCGGTGTTGATAGAGGTTTTTTGAGTTTTTAGTGACCAAGTTCGTTCGCTGTTATTGTTCTTGCTAACTGGCTGCAGAGTTTGTTCTTCTTTTGGTTTTTCTTTTTCCTGTCAGTAGCCTCACAGGGCTATTTGCTTGTATTTTCTTCTATATCAATAGAAACAGACACTGACCTTGGTGCCAGTTTGTTAAAAAAAGTATAAACATTATGTTTAGATACATACAGTGAAAATAATATATCTAGATTTAGAAAAACTAAAACATCTTATAAGTTATAATGTATCAAGAAAAGTTAAAACGTCTTATAATTTAAAATGAATAGAGTATTATATTTGACCATACTAAGGACGTCTCCAGATTAGTTTAGGAGGAATCTAGAGGTATCAAATATATATATATATATAAAAGTGCATAGCAAACGCTATGTATTTAGAAATGGTAATTCCTATAGGGCGTCCGTCCGTCCATCCGGATGCTTCTATTGGTGGGCCGCAACACCTCTATCCTATCTGTTCGTCCACCCCTTTCTCTAGAAGGCTCTCCAGTCATGTAGTTTCTCAAAAGAAATCAGGGCCGCAACCGTGCTCCATCCACCTTGGCGTTCTCCACAGCGTCCGGACGACCACCGGCCGGCATCTCCAATGCTCCCGAGCGCAGCCACCCGCCTTCCTACCTCTCTATCACGCTTGCTGCCCGCCACGGCCGCCTGTCTTCCTCTTGGAACTTGTATCGTCCTCGCGTTGCTATGGTGCCTGGTGTGGCTGCCTCTGAGTCCACTTCCTCCGCCACCCAATTGCAAAACCCTCCGCCCAACGGCGCATAGTAGATGAACTCCTCTACCATAGGCGTATGCAGCCGTGTGGCCCTACAGTTTGTTATGCGTCGTGCTGTGCCGGTTGCTTTGATGCGCCTCCGGCCCACTTCTCACGTAAACGTCCTCCACGTCGACCATGCTGATGGCTGGCTTGCTCGTGGATGATCTTGGATGGCAGCGGCAATGTGGCTTGGCGCAACCAGGGTGCACGTGTAGCTTCGCTCCCTCTGTGCGGCAAACAACAAGGAGATGTTGCCCTAAAAGCGCATGTTGCAAGCGTATGTTCTAATTGTTTCATATGTTTCATTGGTATATCGCAAGTGTTTCACATGGATGTTGCAAAAGTAGATCGGCATGTTGCATATGTTGCAACGGCCATACACGCTTGTTGCAAACGTTTGTTCTAAATGTTTCATCTGTTTATTAGAAGTATGTTGGCCGCGTTTTATGTGGATGCTACATTTATATTCACGCATATGTTGCATACGTTTCACGCATATGTTGCAAGTATTTTATCTGGATGTTGCATATGCTTGCAACAGCTTTCAAGTGTTTTCAGGCATTTTGTAAGTGTTCCAGACATATGTTGCAAGTATTTCAGTTGTTTTGGACGTATGTTGTAAGTATTTTATCCAGATGTTGCGTATATTTTGCAATGGGTTTTTAGTATTTTCTGGTGTTTTTGCAAGTATTTCAGATGCACGTTTCAAGTGTTTGATGTAAGTGTTGTATGTAGATATTTTAAAATTAGATCAGGTGTTGCACATGGTATACGTGTGGGAAGTGGGAGAGGGCGTGAACGGTCAACCTGTGGCAACATCCGGGCGTCACGGCCCCGCATGGGCACGCGAAACACAGGCGCGGGGGGCGATGTCTAGGCAGCGCGGGCCCAACGTGGATGCATGGAAAAGGACCGCAGCCGCGGGCATCCGGATGCGGGCGATAGTAGTGCCGATTTAGAAAACCAAAACTTCTTTTATGATTGGGGAGAGAGTAATTCACATATAATAAATATATCTGATCTGACGTGGAATATATAACGCGTACCTGTGGATCTTTCCGGACGTGGAAATAAAGGGCATATTTTAGAAAGAGAATTGTAAAGCAGGACGTGGAAGAAGGAAGCAATAATGTGGAACCTTGACTCCACTAGCAGTCATCAGTCCAAGTCATCGTAAAGGTCCACAATCGCCTTCCACGGTGACCCCGACGTCGCCGCGCGCCACGAAGTCAACCGCTGCGGCCCGGCACCACAGTTGACTCCATGGACGACTTCGTTCTCCTCCACTCCCTCTCCGTCCCTCTTCCACCCAACAACCAATCAACAGCCGCGTCCACAAGATCTCCACGCACGCTGCCGCCGGCCACGCCATGGACACCCCGCTGGTCGCGCTGATCGTCGTCGCCGGGACCTCACTCGCCGTAGCGGTGCCCTGCCTCCTCCTCGCCTTCCTCTGCCGCCGCCACAGCAGCAGCAAGAGCCAGCTGAAGCCCCGCTGCTGCTTGGCGGCGGCGTCAACGCTCCGGGTCTCCGCGCCCGCCGGGACGACGCCAGCAGACTGCCCGTCGTGGTCCTTTTACGGCACGGCCGCGGACGCCTCGCTGCTGAAGCTCTCCCTCGCCGACCTCGCCGCCGCCACCGGCGGCTTCTCCCCGGACAACATCATCGGGGACGGCAGCTTCGGGTTCGTCTACCGCGCCGTGCTCCCCGACGGCGCCGCGGTCGCCGTGAAGCGCCTCTCCGGCGACGGCGACGCGGGCGCCGGCAACCGCGAGTTCCGCGCCGAGCTGGAAGTGCTGGGCAGCCTGAGCCACCCGAACCTCGCGCGCCTGCTGGGCTACTGCGCCGCCGGCCGCGACCGCATCCTCGTGTACGAGCTCCTGGAGCGCGGCAGCCTCGACGCCTGGCTCCACGGTGGCGACGCCGTGGACGGCGGCGGCACCAAGACGCTCCCCTGGTCCGCGCGGCTCTGCGTCGCGCGAGGCGTGGCCGCCGCGCTCGATTTCCTCCACCATGGCCGGCGCCCGCCCGTGCTCCACCGCGACATCAAGTCCAGCAACGTCCTCCTCGGCGAAGGCTTCGAGGCCAAGCTCGCCGACTTCGGCCTCGCCAGGATCGTCAGAGGAAGCCCTGCCAAATCACACGTCAGCACGCAAGCCGCCGGCACCGCCGGGTAAATCAAATTCACCTTTGTATATATGTATACATATATTTCTTTGCATGAACATGTCTACGCATTCATACAGAGAATCGGAACATTAGCTGATTAGCCCTCTTCTGATCTGGACCACAACAATCATAGATCGTTAGAAGAAATTGCAAATTCATAATTACGATTGCAATTAGCATGGTCAAACTATCATAAAACAGTACGTGAACAAATGCATTAGTAATGACAAATTTTGTTTTCATAAAGATTGATTGGGCATGATGTTTGTGGGATACCAAACAGGTACGTGGCACCGGAGATATGGGACGGTGTGGGCGCGACTGCGAAGGCAGACGTGTACAGCTTCGGCGTGCTGGTGATCGAGTTAGTAACAGGGCTCCGGCCAAGTTGGCCGATGAAGGCCAGCATGGGCGACAAGGAGGTGAATCTGGTGGATTGGGCAAGGGATAAGATAGGTGCCGGACTGGCGTCGGAGATCCTGGACCGTCGGATGGGCATCCCAGCTCAAGGGAAGGAGATGGAGGAGGCCAAGGGGCTCTTGGAGATTGCACGCAGGTGTATCGACAGTGCTGCCAAGAACAGGCCCACCATGGAGGAGGCTGTGGCCATGCTCAGCAAGATTTGAGGATGTGGGAATTGAAATCAAGCGCCTGATTGCTGCTCGAATAACTGTATGATTGTTGCGTAGGAAGTACAGGCTTCTTCAGAAGAATCTGAACGCAGAAAAAAGGTGAATTGTTTGTGTTGTTTTTGCACAAAGGAAAGTGTACTGCTTGCAAAATGCCATGCAGTCCTGATGTACCCTACCATAGGTTGCGACAAGGCAAGCATATTTTTTCTCCACAAATAAATTCGCATAATGTGGAAGAAATTTGGAGATAGCTAGATCGATGTACAATTCTGTGTTGATACTAAAGTTCAAGTCTTTGGGACTCTCTTTTTGGTAATGAACATGTCTGTGCCGGTTGGCGTTAATAATATTGACAGATTTGTAAGAGCATCTCCAAGAGTTTACAAAATAATCTCCTAATCCGTGATTTTTGGCAAAATTAAAAAAAATACAACTCTAACAACTCCCAATCCCACCTCCCAATCTTTTAGCACTAGGGAAAATCGAGCCCATAGCACGGATAAATATGCGTGTGTATCCATCACGCCAATCTAACCTGGTAGGATGTGGGAAAGAATAAGAAGTTGGACAGAGTTCCTGATAAAATGTACCAGAGAGAAAGAGAGTATAAAAGTTGTTGGGATGATTTAGAAATAGCTCGAGATTCCTGATGTAAAATTATCTTGTATAATTTAGGAGTGATTTATTGGAAACTATTGGACAAACATTTCTTTGTTCCTCCCAATACTTTTTTGGCCCCTTAGAAAACTCAATGGTTTTGGGAAGAAATTCTTGGGTACTCTTGGAAATGATATACTACCTCCGTTATAAATTATAATATATTTTGGCTTTACTAGTGATGAGCACTACTTCAGTAATCTTAATGGAGGCGGGCAGAATGGATTAATGGAGGCGGGCAAACCATCCGCCTCCGTCCAAACATCATGGTTAATCTAGACGAACGGAGGCATTTGGTTTGATCGCCTTGGTTAATACATTAACCGAGGCGGTCGCCCTTAGCGGCCCGCCTCTGTTAACAGATTAACCGAGACGGTTGGTTAAAGCTGCCCGCCTTCATTAAACAATTAACGGAGGCTGCTTTTATTACTTACCCGCCTCGTTAGTGATTTTCCAGATTAAAAAATATACTTTTTCGTATTTGAATTTGAATTTGAATTCTAATTCTAATTCTAATTCTAATTATATTTTTGCAAATTAAACACAGACAAAAGCACCGAAATACGCATAAAAAGCATAAACATATATCACATCATTCAAGTTATTACATCATAAATTAACACCCAAAAGACGAACCAACATTCAAGTTACAAATATCACTACTACAGAAAAACTTATGTGAGGCGTTTGGGAATGGGCCTCGGAGGCGAGCGGCCATTTCAACCACCTTGGCTAATGCCTGGGATTAACCGAGGCGGGCATTTTTCTTAACCAAGGCGGTCACGATCAACCGCCTCGCAAAATCGATTTACCGAGGCGGTTAAAAAATAACTGCCGCCTAAAATATATTAACCGAGGCCCGCCTCAAAAAATAGCCCCATTTTCGGAGGCGGGCCCTGCCTCGGTTAATAGTTGCCGAACCCACTCACACCCACATTGGCCCATCTTAGCCTAACAACAACACCCCACTATATATACCAGATCAAACCCAAGTCCACTCGCCCATCAGCCTGCCTCCCTCCCTCTCCTCCCTCAACCGTGCGGCACATCTGAGCACACAGTGGCGAGTAGCGGCGACACCCTCTCTCCTCTCCCTCCGCGCAGCTGTTGGCGGTTCTTATCACATATTTTTACCGCCAACATTTTAACAAAATATGATAAATATGATCATCAAAACTTAGAATAGGGCTTTACAACTCACATTCTCCACAAGTTTTGGTATGAATATGTTTTGCAGGGAAAGATGCGGAAATACACTAAAATGCGCATTCCAAAATACGTATTCAAGCAAAATAGAAGCAAAGCACATCCAAACATCAGAACTGGGCCAGAGCACCAACATAACAAGGGTCCAGACCCAGCCAGTAGCCCACCAGAGCAAGGCAGTGGAGCACCGCTCGGTCCCACCTTGCTTTGGCGGTATCATCAATGCACGTGGAGGCGGTTGCATGCGGTGTTTCCTAAAATACACGCTCAAACCGACCATCTCCACACTATATAAGAAGACCCCCCTCCTCACATGAAAGAGAATCATATACACATTTGGAGGAGAAGAAGATGGACACACTTCATTCCAATAGCTTCTAGCTAGAATAGTAGGGAGTGAGAGAGGGAAAGAGTTGGAGGAATAGCGGAGTAGCGGTACCCTCTACCTCTTGTACTCAGCGAGCCTTGTACCTCAGGTGGACGGAGTGCCGGACTTGTCGGCCCCCTCTGCACTTGTACCTCTACAATCATCTTATTACTTGGAGTAAGAAGATCGTGTTCATCTTTTGGTATGAATCTTTAAGTAAAGTTATCGTTGTTACAACTTACTTGGGGGTTGGTCATCCGTCCTCGTGATGGGTGCTCTAGTAGAGGACTACTGATAAAGATAGAAGTTCCTGGGCAACGCTAGAGTAGTAGCAGATAGCGTAGACATGGTGTCTAAGCTACACGCTGCCTTCATTTGCCTCGTATCCCACGGTTGAGGGGTAGGCGGCAGGTGGTGATAGCCCTGTCCGTTCCTTGTAATCCCCCACGTCCGGATACGGCATAGAGCTACATGCCAGTATCGCTTGGCAGACCAAGTGTACGCCGGTGCCCGAAGTGAGTCTGTAGTAACAAAGTTACCTTCGCTTAAGGTTTCTACCCTTAGAGGAACCTCACTACCCATGTTATCCTTCATCCTATTCTCCTAGGCAAACTAGCCAAGAGACTACTTACAATACTGTTCCTTTGGAAAAATACGATACCCTGAATACTTCCTGGTGAAGTGCTACAACGGTACTTTTGTGCGCTTGTGGACTTTTCTGCTTTCGCTAAGAAGCACCAACAAGCATTTCTGGCACCATTGCTGGGGAGCGGTTGTCGTTTTAGTCTCCGAACCTAGTTTGCCCGTGTATCCTTTGTTTTTACTTTTCTTTTCTTTTGCCCTTTTTCAATGGAGCAACCTACCATTTTAAACCTTTCTTCTCCTAAGGGCGAGTTTGTTGAACCTCCACATCGAAGCCAATCACAGCTTATAGTTACGAACTCCGCCCTAGCTTTATAGCCATGGTTCGAGAACAAACCTTCTGGGGGTTTGATTACGAAAACCCCTATTACCATTTAAGGGAGTTTGAGCAGCTCCGTGCTTGCCTGACTATCGCAGTCATGTCACAAGAAACACTTCGGTGGAAGTTGTTTCCTTTCTCGCTTGAAGAGAGAGCGAGACAATGGTACGCCAACAACGTAGGGAAGGTAGCTGGTGATTGGGAAGAACTACGGAACAGATTCTATCTCGCATTCTTCCCTATATCCCGAATTGCTGCCCTACGACAAGAGATACTCAACTTCCAACAAAAAGAGAAGGAATCTATAGGTGCAGCATGGGACATATTCTCAATTTTAATGAGATTCGGCCTAGACATGTCTATACCCAACCACGTCCATTTCTGGTTAGGGCTTAGCAAGGAATCTGCCCTACAACTCGATATAGCTGCCGGAGGTTCATTCACCCATAAAACCACGGTGGAAGGAGAAGCTCTCTTAGATCGTATACTAGAGAACACTCCCCCACTAGAACCCCTCTGTGTAGAACCTAAGCCAAAACATGAGGAAGTCTCTTTGGTTGAGACCGAACCCATGACTTCTTTAGAGAGACCCTCACCCGAACCAGAACATCCGGAGGAAGGTTTCCAACCTTCGGACCTTTCATATTTCGAGGACGCATGCCAGAAGAAACCACCAGTCCCAGTCACTCCTTCTCCTGTAGACAAACAATTCCTAGGGAATCAATTAAGGAGTTGACTACGATTTTGAACGACGAATGGACTGAAGAGGTAGAACATTCTTCTGAAGAAATTCAGATTCGTGTACCCTCTTCATCTATTCAATGTAAAATTCATAGGATGACGGTGGAAGTGCTTTACAATCCTACTGTTGGAGCAAATATCATGTCTTTAACTTTTGCATGAACTTTCTTTGACAAAGAACCACTTGCTCCAACAAACAAAACATGCAGAATTGCACCTCGACTCAGACTAGAAGGCCTAGGGATTCTTCATAATATATCCATATATCATGAGCAAACTAAAATTTCCCTAGACTTCCATGTCTTTAACATCAAAGATTTCGATGTCATAATAGGGCGTCCCCTATAAAAGCTCCTTGAACCATCATCATCTGGGGATTTGAACGTAAAAGTGGGGAGAGACACCTTTACCATTCCTATTACTCGAGCCAAAAACTCAGTAGCAGAATCTCTCCCCCATCTTGACTTGCCCATGGAGGTTATGTCGGTTTTACCCTTTGATGCCCCTGAGTCGTCTTTAGAAAACAATGCAAAACTTTTCATAGAAGAAGAAGACGGCTTGGGAGAAACCATAGACCTTCCCATAGAGGAAGTACCGGCACAACCTCCAGTTGAGCTAAAACCTCTACCCGCTAGACTGCGTTATGTTTTTCTAAATGGCGATAAAAATACTCTCGTAATCATTAGAGATAAGCTTACTGACGAGGAGACATCCCAACTCATCGCCATTCTAGAAAAACATAGGTCGGTCTTTGGGTATTCTTTGCAAGATCTCAAAGGGATTAGCCCAACTATTTGTACCCATCGCATTCCAATTGACCTTGCAAGTACACCATCACGCGAACCCCAACATAGGCTCAATAATGCGATGCGGGAAGTCGTGAAGAAGGAAGTCCTCAAACTTCTTCACGCTGGGATTATTTATCCCGTACCACATAGCGATTGGGTTATTCCCATCCAAGTGGTACCCAAGAAAGGAGGAATGATGGTCGTGGGAAACAATAAAAATGAACTAATACCACAACGTACCGTCACGGGGTGGAGAATGTGCATTGATTACCGAAAGCTCAATGCGGTAACAAAGAAGGACCACTTCCCACTGCCTTTCATTGATGAGATGTTAGAGCGGTTGGCGAAGCATTGTTTCTTCTGTTTCCTCGATGGGTATTTGGGATATCATCAAATTCCCATCCACCCCGATGATCAAAGCAAGACAACATTCACTTGCCCGTATGGAACATACGCCTATCGTAGAATGTTGTTCGGGTTGTGTAATGCACCCGCGCCATTCCAATGGTGCATGATGTCTATTTTCTCTGACATGATAGAAGAAATTATGGGGGTGTTCATGGACAATTTTTAGTCTATGGCAAGACCTTTGACCACTGTCTAGAGAATTTAGACAAAGTCTTGCAGAGATGCCAAGAGAAGGATCTGGTACTTAACTGGGAAAAGTGCCACTTTATGGTCCGTGAAGGCATCATTCTCGAACACCTTGTGTTCGAGAGGGGGATCTAGGTAGATAAAGCCAAAATAGAAGTTATTGAGCAACTACCACCCCCCGTGAATGTAAAAGGGATCCGTAGCTTCCTAGGTCATGCAGGGTTCTATAGGCGGTTTATAAAAGTTTTTTTCAAATCGCTAGGCCCCTCACAAGCCTATTAGCTAAGGATGCACCCTTTGAGTTCACAGATGAGTGCTTAAATGCTTTTCACATAGTCAAGAAAGCACTCATCTCAGCGCCCATCATCCAGCCACCCAATTGGTCGCTGCCATTCGAAATCATGTGTGATGCAAGCGACTATGTTGTTGGTGCGGTCTTAGGCCAAACCAAAGATAAGAAGCATCGCACAATCACGTACACTAGCAAAACTGAACTATGCTACCACAAAAAAAAGAGCTCCTCACAGTCGTCTTTGCTATTGACAAGTTTAGGTCTTACTTAGTGGGTGCAAAAGTTATCATTTATACTGATCATGCTGCACTAAAATATTTACTCACTAAGAAAGACGCAAAACCGAGATTAATAAGATGGATTCTCTTAATCCAAGAATTTGATCTTGAAATAAAAGATAAAAAGGGAGTAGAGAATACTATCGTCGATCATTTGTCGCATATGCATGTCACTAACATGCAGGAACTACCAATCAATGACTTCCTACGCGACGACATGCTGCTCAAGGTGACGGACTCCAACCTGTGGTATGCAAATATCGTAAATTACATGGTTTCAGGCTATGTACCACCGGGAGAGAACAGGAGGAAACTTCAAGTTGAAAGCCGACGTCACCTTTGGGATGATCCGTATCTATACCAAGTCTGTTCGAATGGCCTGCTGAGGAGATGCGTGCCAATAGCGGAGGGACTGCAAATCATTGAAAGATGCCATGCAGCACCGTACGGAGGCCATTACGGAGTATTCTGCACACAAGACAAAATCTAGTAGTGCGGATTCTTCTGGCCAACGATGTACGAGTACAACAAGGAATTCATCCAAAGGTGTCAAAAGTGTCAATTTCAAGGAAGCATCAACCCTCGCAATGCAATGCCCCTGCACTACAACCTTCAAATAGAAATATTTGATGTGTGGGGGCATTGACTTCATGGGGCCGTTCCAAAAGTCCCAAGATTGCGAGTACATCCTCATCACTGTTGACTACGTATCAAAATGGGTGGAAGCACTACCCTGCCGAGCTGCTGATGCCAGGCATGCAAGGAAGATGTTCCATGAAGTGATCTTTCCTCGCTTTGGAACACCAAGAATGGTGATAAGCGACGGGGGATCTCACTTCATTGACAAAACATTCAGAGCATTCCTGAGAGAGTTAGGAGCCAAGCACAATATTGCCACACCATACCATCCTCAAACTAGCGGTCAGGACGAGACCTCGAACAAACAAATCAAAAACATTTTACAGAAAACGGTCAATGAGATGGGGAAGGGTTGGAAGAACAAACTTCCAGATGCTCTTTGGGCATACAGGACAGCTTACAAAACCCCCATTGCCATGTCACCATACCAGCTGGTCTACGGAAAAAGTTGCCATTTGCTTATTGAGCTTGAACACCGAGCTCACTGGGCAATAAAAAGCTAGAATATGGATGTGAAGCTAGCCGACAGAAATAGACAAACAAATAGCTGAGCTAGAAGAATGGCCAGAGAAGGCGTATCACACGACAACCTCGGGCTCCCAACCGCCTCCGTTAAAGGCCCGATTAACCTTGACCTTTCGACGAAGGCGGTTAGAAATACCGCCTCGGTTAATGCTTTTTGCCCGCCTTGGTTAAGATTGCTATAGTAGTGTATGTCAGATGTGAAACTAATTAAGATTGATCACTGCTGCTTTCGTACCCCAAATCCAATGTCCAACAACAAGTAATCATGGACGCGTGGCTAGGTGCTCCAATTTCTTATCTTCTCTGCCCTTGGTAACTCGCTATCTGGTTGAAGAACGGTCATCCAACATGCGCGCAGGAGTCCATGACAAATTTACATATGTCCACTATAGTTTGAGTGATGTTCTTATGGTCAAACTTTTCCTTCCGGCACCAACCTTGTGATTTCTTGAGCTTGCATCAGCTGTGGCTGAATTTGCCGCATGCTCTGAGGTACTCGCAAACATAGTATCCACATAATACTGTTCTAGGAGGATGTTTGGCGCATTGCATGATATATAATATGCAATCATTATAACATATAGAGACCATGCATGATATAATAGCACATACAATTTTTGATACGTACCGGGAAGTTGTGCCTGTGTTTTATTGTTGTGCCATTTTTCTTCTTCTTAGATCTTAGATCGAGGCACTCGGGATCTTGGACATACTTCTTATATGTGCTGCACGAAAACCACTAGTGTCAATGACCAATTTAACACATATATCATGTGCATAAAAGAATAAGTACTCTCACTTACTATCGCAATACGATTTCAAAATCCTTGTTCCCTTCTTTGTTTGTTTCCCTCAAAGAGTAAAATACAATGGCCCTTCCATCCTGAGGATAGATTAGAAATGCAATCTAGTGGCCCATGATGCCCCCGCTACACAATTCAAACAATATAGATTTCAAATCTTCAAATGTGAAAATTGGTGATCCAGTAGCTACATATATGTTCCAAGTGTCCTTTTGACTTACCCAAAATAGTGGGCGGTAAGGATACACCCACGTCCCCAAACCTTCTTCATGGCTCTATACACGTACATTCCTATGTTATACTTCCATTCGTTGCACGGTTCTTTCCAGGCATGCACTCTCTCTGGTGAGTTCAAGTTCACCAGCTTTTCATGCGTGTCCGGTACATTGTAGCCCACGATGACCCTCTAGGTAATATGCATCGGAGAGAGGTAAATAATATCTTTCCCCATTTCCTTGCATATATAGGACTGCATCCTAAGGACAAGTCCTCATCGCACTACTCTTCTTGGCCATCTTCCTCTTGTATCGACTTGCACCGCAATGTAGACAGCTCTCTAAGCATTCATACTGGTCACGATATACGATACAGTGGTTAGGGTAGGCATGGAACTTTTTAGGCTTGATTGGCATGGGCCAAAGCAACATCTTTGCCCAATAGGTATTGGCGGACACCTTGTTATCTTTTAGGTATGTGGAAGCAAGCATACGTAATAGTTCGTTGAAGCTAGTGTCGTACCAACCACGCCAAGGCTTCAGCATTAGCATCTGGAGGTTAAAACACAACACCATCCACTGCTTTGGACAGTCCTTATAGAGGGGATCAATTGCCACCTGCTTCATCTCTCTAAAATTCTCCAGCCACCTCGGGCTCCCAGACAAAATGTCATCGTGGTCAAGGCTCTTAGCAAGTCCCTCAAAAATCTCCATATCCTCGGGCTCCATCATAGCAGCCAGCTCACCATCCCTATCGCCACCCCCACCGCCGTCGCTGGCCATGTCTTGGAGCAGATCATCAATCATGATGTAATCACGACCTACATTGTCGCCAGCAGCAGTGCTGTGCGTGACGGCTACTGCTGATGATGATGAGGGTTGTTGTACTCCGCCTCAGATGTGTAATCCTTGACAAAACCAAACTAGACCATGTGAGATAGCACCACGTCATCTACCTAGGCGAGCTTGTTCTAGTAGCAATTACACGGACAAATGATGCGCGGCCGCTTTAGAATCAGATGATGCTTTTATTATAGTGGCAACAAACTTTTCACCCGAACCAAGTAAGATGGATCAATCCTTGTTGTCCAGTACATCCATTCCCCGTCCATGCCTGTGAACCTTGCACACAGTGAAAAAGGCATATAAGCAGAGCAGTATTACAAAAATATAGTTGGGTAGCTCTAGATCCATTTTCTCTCTCTTCCATGTAGATCTAGATCTATATCTAGAAAAAGAACCCAAATGTTGAAAAGGAGAGAAGAATGAGGATTGTAGAGTGTGTGGTAACCAGTTGCGGTGCCCTCCTTCAACAAATTCAAGGGCAAAACTTCTCCACCTAAGAAATGCTCAATTTTTGGGGTTTTGGAGCTCAAATCCCGCAAAAATGGCGAAGCCGTGAGGAAGAAGGGTGGGGGGCTCAGGATTACCCGAGACTGGCAACTTAAGTGCAACCACCTCGGTTAATCGTATATTAAACGAGGTGGTTGCCTTGTACCAACCGCCTCTGTTAATGGACTAATCAAAGCGCGCAACCTTAAGCGCCCTGTTTGTGTTTATTAACGTGTCACTTGTTCAAAGTACTTAGCCATCGATTGTAAACCTATACCTCATAGCTTTACTAGGTTGTCATCCCTAGTGATGATGCCAGAGATATGTATTGATACTACATAGTATTACTACTAGAATAACACTAAGTAGTTCTTATTAATGCAAGTGACTAGAAAGAATATATATAAATCTATGAATACAAAGTATCCGCAAGCGCATAGATAATATACCATTGTAGCATTTTACCCGAGAGTATTCCAGGTATCGTTATTTATTTTTTTACCACTGGGAAGGTCGAGCATGGATATGCATTATCAACTTATACTATTGAAGGAGAGTCAAACCATAGTTAATACTCTACTCATAACAGGGATAAGTCATAGAATAAGATATATATAAATGATAAGTATTGACAATGATGAATCACTCGGAGCACTCCTTCTTATAACATTAGCATGGTCAAGTAGAGTATTAGAGGAAGAATTCCTAAGTCATTATTAATGTATATTATTAAGGTAGATTGAGGTCAGACCCTACGTGCACCATTATTCGGCGAGTGAACTACAAAGGACTCAACGGGAGTGTCACATCCGTGATCTACCATATGACCCGGAATATAGGGTGTATTCACATGTAAACAACGTATAAGCACCACGCTTACACAATGTCGACCACCCACCCATGGATCCTTAGAGTGAGCGCTATACGAACTTATGCATAAACATGATAATAAACTAACTATACTAATTATATAATCAAAGTCGACAATGAACATCATAATGAAGAACTGTTTACACCAAAATTTGGAAAGAAGAATGCAGGAACTCGAAGCTTCTAAGATTGTGTCATCAAGGAATCGATCAGATGTGAATCGATATCAGCTGGTTTAGATGCAGTATCGGAATCGGCTATTTTATAAATGACATCAGCAAACGACGTCAATGGACTACGTTTGGATGGCGTCGGGGGAAAATATGTCATACTCTACAAATAAGGAAAAGATTAGAGTCCAAGTTATTTTTAAGTTAGGAATGTTTTCTTTTATTCCAAGAATTGTAAAGAGTCGTATTTGAGTAGGATTCATGTTTAGGTTCCGGGGTATAAATATTGGACCCCGGTTATTGTATAAGGACACGAACAATCAATCAACATAAACTTTCAGGCTTTCGCCATCGCATTAGGAGTAGGAGTACTATAGATCTCGGCGAGTTCTTCAGTAAATAGGGCTGCATCGACTGATCGACCTCCAGCTTGCTTGTGAGTACCGTCACGACTTGTATTATGCTTGTAAAGCTGCATCAGCTAATTGATCTTTTATGAGCTATAATATAAGTTAGTTATCGATTCATATTGTTGTTTGTAAGGCTGCATCAACTGATTGATCTCTTACGAATCATAATATAGATCAAAGTTATCGATTTTGTATTAAATAACTTGTTGTTTAGTACAATATCACCAGTTATCGAATCCACTAAGATTAGTAAGATTTCCCTTACTGTTTTTGTTGATTTACCGGTTATCGATCTTATTATAATTAATGTTTTATTAATTATAATAAATTATCAGATTGAGATAGAGATAGATCGGCCTCAAATTATCTTAATTGTTCGTCCTTTGATCTGGTCACGCTTTAAATCATATAATTGATGGCTTAATCCTATTAGATCGGCTGTTTTATTTCTATCCCAATCAAACATAGTATGCATTCAAAGACATGTTCCAATCTTGAATAAACTCACTAGTTAATGAGATATAATCTAACGACACTACTATAGCTGCTTCGATCCGGTCAAACCTCTCTAGTAAGACTTTAGATTGAAAATTATCGATTAGTGGTTTTGTTCACGATCAAGACATATACTCTGTTTGTTTTGCTATGCATACAAATTGGCTATGCTTGTGATTTCACGTATATGACATGATTTCATGAACCTATCATTATCATAGCTGTATCGATCCGATTGAACCTCACTGTTGATGATAACAGATTAGATTCAGGGTGTCTATAGATTTATTTGTACTAGACAGTCGATTTGTTCGCATGTTATGTCCTTTCTCATTAAACTTATCGGCTCAATGCTTTACACCGATTATATCCATCTAGCTGACGATGTTTTCTTATATTACTTATATTTGGGTGTATTGTACTTGTTTTTTCATCCAGATAAATCAATCGCAATAAATTCGCTGTGACCCATGAGTATCGGTTATCTTGAATTTGTACCATTGTCATCAATATTAGCCCATAATCTTCAGATTAGTGATCCTTGCTTTTACTGATATGTTGGATATTGACTATTTAGTCGATAGCCTTATCGAATCGGCTATTTAGCCGCATATTTGGAACTGTCTGGAGCAACACCGATATGTTTCGCCTTAAATTACTGATAAGATTTTCTCTTCTTGTTAATTGCAGGTCAAATTGACGGGCACGTCGTCGGGTTTTTAGAATCGACTGGTCCTTTGTTGAAGCTCACAACAACAGGGACATTCTTATGGTGCCTTTTGAAGACTTACCTAATGAGGATAAGGATGTCATTGGTAAGGCTATAGAGGAGTTTCAGAATAAGTGCTTGTTGTCATACACCAAGACACGTGACAATAAAGTTGTTCAGAAATATCCACTACCAAGAGTTTTGATACATGGACAGTCAAATACAGATGAAGCTGATGATAGGTGTTTCTTTGTAGAAGCTATCAACAAATCTGTTCATGATGCCATGATGAATCATAATACAGCTTTCTTGAATACATTCCACAATACCATGAAGGAGATGTTTCATGGATATCCAATTGATCAGGTTGGACCGGCTTATTACAACATTCCACATCCATCGACTCAGGGAATTAATCAAGACGGTACTAGCCATCAAGAAGCAGCACTAGCTGGTAATGATGATGCTCAGGCAATTCAGAGCTCATCTGAGCAAGTTCAGGGTGCTACTACTAATCAAATACAGTATAATCCTGGATCATCAGTGCAGCATGTGCAACAGCCGACAGGGCAAGTTCAGAATCAAATGATTAATTTTGGCACATCAGGCCAAGTACCGCCGTTGACTCAAAAAATAGCACCATCAGTTCAAAGGATTCATAGAGATACAGATCCTAATGTTTACAATCAGAGATTTAAAGCAGCAAATCAGTAAAGGACTCAACAGATAGAAATTCCACAAGGATATCATTATGGTAGAGATTATAATACCCTCCATATGATTCCAAATCTAGGGTATCAATGTACTCAAAATTTTAATCCGCGGATGGATTAGCAATTGCAAAGAAATCCGAATTCAAATGCTGATGAGTTGTTGCTCAGAGTAACTGAAACGATGAAAAATCAATTCGGTTTGAAACCAAAAGGGCAGACCTTTTTGTACAAATGTCCATATCCAGAGTGGTATGATTTGGTTGCTCTTCCAACAAACTATAGGCTTCCAGAATTTGCTAAGTTCACTGGTCAGGATAGCACAAGTACAATAGAATATGTCAGTCGATATCTTACTCAGTTGGGTGAAGCCTCGGTTGAAGAAGCCCATCGAGTCCGTTTCTTCACTTTGTCCCTGTCAGGACCAGCTGTCACTTGGTTTTCATCGTTAATAGTTAATTCTATTGCCAATTGGAGTGACCTTGAGTTGAAATTTCATACATATTTCTATAATTGGATAGGAGAAAGGAAAATCATAGATTTGACAACCATAAGGCAAAAAACTAATGAATCGAGTGTGGAGTTTCTTCATAGGTTTCGAGAAATAAGAAATTTGTGCTTTTCATTGAACCTAACTAATGATCAGCTAGCTGCTTTGGCTGTTCAAGGAATGTTGCCAACATGGAGAGAAAAACTGTTTGGGCAAGAGTTTGACAATTTAGGTCAGTTGGCTCAATGGGTGGCAGCACTTAATAGCCAATTCCAGAATATGCACAGAGATATCCGATTCCAGAAGAATGCCGCAATTGCTGAAGCTTATAATCCATATTTAGTTGATGATGATGGTGAGGATGATGAAGAGGAGATTGTTGCAACTGAATGGAATTGGTGTAAGAAGATAGTGATGGTTCAAAATCCTTGGGAAAAAGGAGTTAAAGAAAGTTATGATTTTGACATCACAAAATCAGATAAGCTCTTTGATTTCTTGCTTGAGAAAGGAGAAATCAAATTGCCCGCCAATCATGTTATATTACCTCCTGATCAGTTGAAGAATAAGAAGTTCTACAAATTACATAACACCACTTCTCATTCTACTAATGAGTGCAGAATTTTTCGGCAACATATACAGAGGGCTATTCAACAAGGGAAGCTTAAATTTGATACACCTTGGAAAATGAAAGTTGATGATAATCCTTTCCCAAAGGATCAAAACATGGTTGATGCTAAGTTTCTCAAAGGGAAGACTAAAGTTCTAACATCAACTAGGGCAAAAGAAACTAGAACAGTTGATCCAGAGATGCAAATATCGGCTGATGAATGTAGAGAAATTAAAAGACATCGTGACCAACAGAAGAGCCGATATGAGCAGGGAGAGACGTCAAGAGATGGCGCAATGAGGCCACGTGTTACATCTCGAATTCTGTTGAATAAATGGCAATGGCAAAAGGAAAAGGATTATCAGCGCTGGTTAGAAGAGAAAGAATATCAGCGTCAACAAGACGAGGAGAGGTACAAAAGAGAACAAGCTAAATCACATTGGAATTGTCCTTTCTTCAAACATTGCTGGGGTGAAGGTTTGAAATTGCCTACTAGAAATAATTGCCCAGAGTGTAGCGAAAAATATTGGGAGTTTAGGCAATCTCAAATCAACCGCCGGTTTATTCATGCTCGAATTGAGTTTCAATGTGATAATATGGATCGGCGCTTAAAAAATAGAAGTGTTCATGATCGGCTTGGGAAGCGAGTTATTGATCAAAATTCGGCTGATTATGAAGAAGAAGATGATGAGGAAGAGTATGTTTGGCAGGAAGGATAGTGGTGTCCAGGGGGCTTAACAAGAAGTCAGAAGAGAAGGGTACAACGCCTAAGGAACAGAGAGTTGGAACAGGCTCACAAGTCTGGTAAACCTCAAGTATGGCGTGCTAAACAAACAGCCGATAAGGGTCAACCCTCGGCTAATATTCAAATAGCTTTCCTTTTGCCGTCAGAATTTAGAGCTCCAGCAGATCAAGAAGTCTATTCAAATTTTGATAAATCAGAGTATGAGGAGATTGTTGCCAAGTTGACAGTGATACAACAAGTAATATTTGATAAGCCAGTTAAGCATCGGCATTTGAAGGCTTTATATGTGAAAGGTTTTGTTGATGAGAAGCCAATGAGCAAAATGTTGGTGGATGGAGGTGCCTCTGTTAATCTTATGCCTTATACTACTTTTTGCAAGCTTGGTAGGGGATCAGGAGATCTGATTGAGACTGACATGATGCTTATGGATTTTGGGGGTAATGCATCCAAGACCAGGGGGGCAATAAACGTTGAATTGACAATTGGAAGTAATACTTTGCTCACTACATTCTTTGTCATTGATGGAAAGGGTTCATACAGTTTACTCCTTGGTCGTGATTGGATTCATGCAAATTGTAGTGTACCATCGACTATGCATCAATGCTTGATTCAGTGGCATGGAGATGATGTTGAGCTGGTTCATGATGATGATTCTGTGAGTATAGCAATAGCTGACCCAATGTATTGGGAACTGGAAGATTTTGATTGTTTTTTGGCAAGCGATGCAAAGGAGGCTTCATTAAGATCAATGATGAAAGCCAACAGCCGATCCAAGCAATCGGCTCTGAGAGTTTATTTTAATGGATAATCCAATAGATGGTAAACTAGGACATGGCATTATGTCGGTCGATGAATTAGAAGAGATAGATATTGGTCCTGGAGATAGACCTAGGCCAACATGTGTAAGTGCTAAGTTGGATCCTGAGTATAAGCAAAAGTTGATAAATTTATTAAAGGAATTTAAAGATTGTTTTGCTTGGGAATATTATGAGATGCCTGGTCTGGATTGATCAATTGTTGAACATCGGTTGCCAATCAAACTTGGATATCGGCCATTTAAACAAGCTCCGAGGAGATTTAACCCAAATATTCTTGATGATATAAAAAAGGAGACTGAAAGATTATTAGAAGAAAAATTTATCTGATCGTGCCGTTATGCAGAGTGGATATCGAGTGTTGTTCCTGTGTATAAGAAAAATGCGAAGTTAAGGGTTTGTATAGATTTCAGAGATTTGAGCAAGGCTATGCCAATGGATGGTTATCCGATGTCAATAGCCGATATGTTAGTGGATGCAGCCGCCGGGCACAAGGTTATTAGTTTTATGGATGGTAATGCAGTATATAATCAAATTTTTATGGCTGAAGAAGACATAGCAAATATAACTTTTCGGTGCCCTGGTGAAATCGACTTATTTGAATGGGTTGTGATGACTTTTGGTTTGAAGAATGCTGATGCAACTTATCAGAGGGCAATGAATTATATTTTTCATAAATTGATCGACAGGATTGTTGAAATCTATATTGATGATGTGGTGGTAAAATCCAAAGGGTACAAACAACATCTAGCTGATTTACGGGAGACTTTGGAGTGCACAAAAAAACATGGTTTAAAGATGAATCCTAATAAGTGTGCCTTTGGAGTGTCAGCTAGACATTTTTTGGGTTTTATGGTCCACGAGAGAGGAATTGAAGTTGGTCAAAAAAGTATGAAAGCAATTGACGAGGCAGAACCTCCGACTAATAAAACAGAGTTACAATCTTTGCTTGGTAAGATTCATTTTATCAGAAGGTTTATTTCAAATTTGTCAGAGAGAGTTCTGCCATTTTCTCCTTTGTTGAAGTTGAAAAATGATCAAGAATTTAAATGGGGTGAAATACAACAAAAGACGTTTGAGGAGATAATAGAATACCTGAAGTGTCCACCTGTGCTAGTTCCTCCTCAGCAAGGTAAGCCTTTTAAGTTGTACGTGTGGGCCGATAGCCAAACAATTGGATTGGCCTTAATACAAGAGTTTGAAGGAAAAAAGAACAAGTTGTTTTCTATTTAAGTAGAAGACTTTTGGATCCAGAAACAAGATATTCTCCTATTGAAAAGTTATGCTTATGCTTATATTTCTCTTGCACTAAGTTGCGTCATTACTTGTTATGGACTGAGTGTACAATTGTATCTAAGGCTGATGTGATCAAGCACATGTTATCAATATGAATATTAAATAGGAGAATGGGAAAGTGGATTCTTGCATTATCAGAATTTGACTTGAGGTATGAAACAGCTAAAGCAGTCAAAGGGCAAGTAATAGCTGATTTTATTACTCAGCATCATAAACCAATCATTGGCTATGTGGAACCAATACCTTGGACATTGTTCATTGATGGATCATCGTGCAAGTAGGGTGGTGGCATTGGTATTGTTATTGTTTCACCTCGGGGGCAAGTTTTGAGTTTGCTTTTCAAACCAAACCAATGACTACCAACAACCAAGCAGAATATGAGGCTATTCTTAAGGGACTTCAACTTCTTCATGAGGTATAGGCCGAGTCAGTTGAAGTATTTGGGGATTCACAGTTAGTTATTAATCAATTGATCGACCTATATGTGTGTAAAGATGATATTTTGAGGAGATATTACGATGAATGTCAAAGGTTACTCAAGGAGTTTCCCCGTATTTCTCTTCAGCATATTCTAAGAGCACAGAATCAAGAGGCTAATCGGTTGGCTCAGAATGCGTCAGGTTATCGATTGTTTCAAGAGATCTTAAGCAGTGAAACCTTGGCTAATGATTGGAGCGTTGAGATAGCCGATTACCTCAAGAATCCATCACAGAAGGTTACCAGGAAATTAAGATATAAATCGACTAAGTATGTTTTGTTAGATGATTATCTATGTTACAAGACAGTCCATGGAGTGATGCTTAAATGCTTAAATCAAGAGGAGGGAAAAGTGTTGATGGGTGAAGTACATGAAGTAATATGTACGTGGAGCTCATCAATTGGCTTATAAAATGAAATGGATTATTCATAGGTCTGGATATTTCTGGCCAACAATATTAGAAGATTGTTTTGAATATTACAAGGGGTGTCAGGATTATCAGCGTTTTGGTAATATTCAGAAATCACCTCCACCAACTATGAACCCAATAATTAAGCCATGGCCATTTCGAGGCTGGGAATTGATTTAATTAGCCAAAATTTTCCACCTTCAAGTAAAGGACATAAGTTTATATTGGAAGGAACAAATTACTTTACCAAGTGGGTTGAGGCGATTCCTTTGAAGACAGTAACCTCAAAGAATATGGTTGATTTTGTCAAGGAACATATTGTGTATCATTTTGGAATTCCTCAAACTATTACTACTAATCAAGGGACAATGTTCACATCAGAAGAATTCAGAGATTTTGTAGCCAGTATGGGAATTAAATTATTAAATTCTTCTCCTTATTATGCTCAAGCTAATGGCCAGGCAGATGCGTCCAATCAAATTTCTAAATAAGTTGATTAAGAAGAAAATTGAAGAGCAACCGAGGAAGTGGTACTTAACACTCAATGAGGCATTATGGGCATATAGGATGGCTTGCCATGGATCGATTAAATCATCACCTTATGAGTTGGTATATGGGCATAATGTAGTCCTTCCTTGGGAAATCCAGATTGGATCAAGACCTGTTACATTACAGAATGATTTGATAGCCGAAGTCTACAAAAATCTTATGATAGATGATTTGGGGGACTTAAGTTGTCATCAGCTGCGTGCTCTTGAGAATATTGAAGACAATAAATTGAGGGTTGCAAGGCATTATAACAAAAAGGTCAAGAACAAGCAGTTTGGTGAAGGAGAGTTAGTTTGGAAAGTAAAATTGCCGATTGGGTCTAAAGAGAACAAGTTTGGCAAATGGTCGCCTAATTGGGAAGGTCCTTATTGGATTAAACAATATGCACCTGGCAATGCTTACATTTTGGAAACTCTAGAAGGAGAAGAAGAGTTTGACAGAGCGATCAATGGAAAGTATCTAAAGAAGTATTATCCTAGCATTTGGATTAATACTTGATAGTTGATTTGTTCAATCATTGGCTCTAATAGCCGGTACCAGAAGGGTGTCGCCTTTAGTTAAAAAATTAACCCAAAGGGGTGAAAGTTGATATGATATGTATCGCCTATAGAGCAAAACAACATATATACAATCATCAGATTTAGAAATAAGTTCATGAAGAAGGGCTTTATTCATTAATAGTTTGTTCCTAGTACAAACTAATCAAAAATTGTATTAATCACATCTTGGGCGGATATGATGTCCACGATGGGCGTCGTCGTGTCGTCAAAGTCCTCAATCAGGTCTTTGTGCATGTCAGGGGCGTCAGTCATCGAGAAACCCGTCTCTATGGTGAGGAGGTCATGCCCGGTCTAGACGTGCTCCGTGGCCAAGGCCACCACTGCGTCGCGGTGAACGCCGTGGAGGGCGATCTCCTAAACGCACGTTGAGACGTCGTGCAGGTGGTTGTTGAGGAGAGGTCCCCGGGCATTGACGGCCGCCATAGCCACGTTCGTTGCCAGTTGGAGGTTCTCCAACTGCATGATTAGGGCTGGCAATCATAGAACAAAAAGGCTCTCAAGATGAAGGCAGTAAAGATGAGACAAGGGTTTGCTTGGAGTTCATCTTACCTGACACCATGACATCGGACTCAGCCAGCCACACCCGAGCAGCGCTAGTTTCACCCTCGGTGGCAAGGAGGGCGGCTTGAGAGGCCTCAAGGTAGATCTCAAGCTAACCGTTCTCCCGATTTGCCTCAAAATAATGGTCCTAGGCCGCCCTCCACTCCCGAAGGAAACGCTAGGTGTCGTCGCCGTTGTAGAAGTCAGAGGAGTTCGACAACGAGTCTGGCGTGGCAGTAGCAATTGCAACGGCAGAAGGCTCACCGGCCCTAGAAGGAAGTGGCCGGAGGCTATCATTCATGACGAACCTATAAATGGGTTAGAAGGATTCACTACCATAAGTGAAACATGTTGGTCTTACCTCATACGGCGGAGGAGCTGGCTCATCGGCAGATTCTCCTCTAGGACCTCCTCTGCCGCACGCTTACCGTGGTTGTCCTCACTGGCCATGGATTTTTGTTTGGATCTACAAAGGGGAAGAAGAAATCGCTATAGGATTTGAGAAGATGGAAGATGCAAGAAAATGAAGGCGGTTGCAAGTGTAGATGTGTTTGAGGCTGAAGCCCTTGGCTGGTATTTATAGGCACAGAGACGAGACGTTAGATATCTCAGGACATGCGAAGAGTAACTACAATTAATGGAAGGGGAAGCGCCGCTCCACTAATGCCAAGGAAAATGCGGCGTTGATAACTATGAAAGGATACGAAGGGTTTTTTGTGGTCGAGGCCATTTTCAGATTTAATTAAATTGGAGTAAAGTTAGAGATCTGGAATCAGCTATTCTTAAATCGGCTTTTCTATCCAAAACAAAAAGTGTGACAGATTAACAGAAAGGTATAGTTATCATCAGATTCATACAGAGTATATACTACAAGTGCTGGTATAAAAAAGAACTACAAGTTTGGAACATCTTGGATTGCTTCCAAAGCATTTAGCCAAATGGCGTCAACCTCTATGATCTGTTGCCTATCTTCTTCGGTTGATCCAGGGATGTTCTCAAGGTTGCTGCGAATGGTCTTGCCCTCCTTGACTTTAGTCAGCATTTCTTGCTTCTTTTGCTAGATGGCATTAGGGATCTGAGCCAGGTTGGATTCATGACGTTCAATGGCAGCTTTTACATTCTGCAGCTCTTTTTCAAGTTCGGCACGCTTGACTCTCAGTTGATTCAAATCTAGTTCAATCCTAGAGGGAGAATTCTTCAAGTTGTCGATCAGTTGAGCTAGTTCTTCGGCTTCTTGTTTGTTGGAATTCTTCTTGGCCAATAAAGCTTCACAATCAATCAAATTTCTTTGAGCCTTTTTCACCTCTGGGGCTTGATCTTCAATGATGAACAGAGGTGTCAAGGCTTCAGCAAGATTTGGGGACAAATTATCCCTAATGGCCAAGAAGATTCTTATTGCTGGATCTGAATCCTGGACCAAATCGGCTATATTCTTTTCGAGCATTGGGAGCATATCTCTTAGCCGATTCTTGGTTTCCTCTGATAAAACTTCTTTGGAAGAAATAGTTGATGAACTGATCTGACTTCCATCTACGTATTCTTCAAAGTTGAAGGAGTAACTCAGAGCTGGTGAGTTAAATGCCTATAGATGGGTAAAGAGAAATTTTATTAAGAATGACAAATTGTTTAAAAATAAGATGAAATGATGAGAAGAGATACAATACCTTTTCTGGGGGAGGTTCTATCTCGGGAGAAGGAATAGCCGATGATGCACCAACATTTTCAACATTTGTTTGAGTCGGCTCTGGACTTTCAGTGATGGTATCTACAGACATCAGGGAAAATTTTCAAAAAAATTATGTTTGTTGTAGAAAGATAAGCTAGGTATATGACTTTCTTACCATCAATTGCGTGCTGGACTGGAGATTCAACAGTGTAGGTGTCAACATTAATAGGATCATTTTCAACTGGTGTACTGTCAGACTTCTGCTCTTGCGTGAATGTTTCTTCAGGTAGTGTCTGACCTGGTAAATGGTCAGAGAAGGGTGAAAATTGAATAAGAAATAAGAGTTTTGAGGAGATACCTTGTCAGCATTAGGAAGTGAAGTGGAGGGGTTCTCATCTTCTGCTATCTTAGAAGCATTGGTTGTTTCAACTAAAATCGGCTCTTTTTGAAGATCAGCCGATGAAGGTTTGGTTGGTGCTGATCTAAATGCCTGGGACAACAGCTCAGCACCCAGAGCAGATTGGGATGCAATGGTTGATAACTGTGAGGAAAGAATTGGATTAGAAATTGAATAGCATTTTGGGAAGAGGATGAATTGTTTTACCTGAGCAGTTGCTGGTCTCGTTCTGTGAAGTCTTTTCCTAGTAATGGTTTTCTGGGTTACCCCTTGGGCTGCCTTGCGTTTTGAAGATTGGTATGTTACAATTGTAGGGGAAGCTTGGGTTTTCATCAATTTCTTCAGTGTGGGTGCGGTTGATCCCATTCTTGAGATATGACATGGTGGATAATATTCTATGGCATGCCCTTTTCTGTCCACATTTGGGGGATCAAATTCAGCATCCTGCAAGAAAGTTCTATTAGACGAGTTAACAGAGGAACTTTGGTAGAGGATCTTTGTGGAAGAAAAGAAAGTAGCTAGTTACCTCACTATCAGAAGTGAAATCTTCATCCAAAGCTATGTAACTAGGATGGATTGGTCTGCAAAAGAGGTGGTATTGCCATTCTTGCCACTAGTAGTCATATAGATTTAAAGTGAAGGTGGCTCTGGTCCATTCATGCAGATAGAAGGAAGGAAGATTTGATCCTAACTGGAAAACTCTGGAAGCTTCCATTGCCTCACTGATGTCTTCTCTCGATTTCAGCATATCTTTGAAAAATAGCCAGGGGCAGTTGACCAAGACCAAACTGACGAGCTACGAAAGAAGGGTTGTAAAATTCATAGGTTGGATGGTTGCCTAGAAGAAAAGAACCTGTTGACATTTTGTCGCGGCCATGACGAAATTCAGTTGGTAGAACACAGGATTTGATGAAAGATTTAAAGATTGCAGCTGCTGTTTCGTCTGAGCAGCCTGGTTCAAATCGAAATTTAAATGGGAAAACCAACTCATTGATCTCATCTTCATCATAGGGTAGCCAGATCAGAATATCTGTATCAAACCCTCTATGAAACTTCTTGAAGAGCTGGCCTACATCGACAGCAATTGTTATGGCCGATGCAGCTTCACCATAGTTCATGCACTGGTGGGTTCTTGCTTCTTTGCCTTTGTATTCCTCATCAAAGTTCGAAGAGGGAAAACTCAAATTTTGGAGATTTGGCTTCGCAATCTTGTGCATATACAGATTTAACCACATTTGTATTAACCACCAAGGGCCACTGATGGTGTGCATTGCTTCATTCTTCAGCAACTAGGCAGCCACCTGGTGCATCAAGTGCTAGGCTGATCCTAACAGATATTTTCCAAGAGGAATCTCAGCGCCTACAGCTAGAGGCTCTGCCAAGAGTTTGTGATTGTAAGTCGGACCACAAGATGACCCGCAGAAGATGAATCTTTCTAACCATATGTTCAAAAAAGCCACATGTTCTTTTTCGCTAACAGTCGATTCATTCCCAATGTGGTTCTAGATATAACTTGCCCATCCTGTGCAGTCCGATATTTTAACTAGTTTCTTTGACCTAGCACCTAAGAGTTCATTTAGCTACATTGGTCTTGTTTTTCTAAGGCTTGTCAACATATAAACATCGGCAAAGGTAATAGTCATCGGGTCGTGACTAAAGGCGAAGGCATTCAAGGTGTTGGACCAGAAGTAAGAAGCGACAATTAGGAGTGAATCATTTCTCTTCATTCTGGATAGAGAAAGTGTTAGGCATTGGCTTAAATCTTAAACTTCCCAGTCTCTGCCCTTTTTGTCTGACACTCTACGGAACCAGTCTCTCCATCCCTTAGGCATTTTGGGCCAATTCCTAAAGGGATTTTTGGTGTTCCAAGAAGATAAATCTACCAGGGACTGTATGAAGGGAATTTGATTGGTTTCTTGGTTGATAAAATCCGAAGGATCAATATCTCCCATGGGTCCAAGGTAATAAGCATTTGGAATAACAGATGAAGGAATCAAAATTACATTTTTCATTCCCTAGAAAGCCAGATGAGATAAATTTAAGGAAAGAGAAAAACACAGAGCAGCGGTTAATAGTTGAGAGGTAGAAATTTGGAGATGTACCTCAGGGATGTAGTCGCTGGTCACCATTGTAGTTGGAATAGATCTGAATCTGAGAAAGCGTTGCATAGGAGTGACTTGAAAAGCAGCTCGAGCAAAATGGGGAAACTGCTAGGGTTAAGGCGTTGGCGATGGCGGTTTGGCTGTTGAGGCTTGCTCGAGAGAGAAGGGGAAAGCAAATGGGCCGAGTGAGTTGGAGATGATACTGTTGGGGTATTATATAAAATTCAGACCGAGAAATCAAGAGTCAAGCGTATACTTCGGAATGACCCGTTGCGACATGGTGAGCAGGTAAATAGAAATTTTGGAATAAAATCATTTTTATCCCAAAATTTGGGGGCATGTGTTTACACCAAAATTTAGAAAGAAGAACGCGGGAACTCGAAGCTTCTAAAATTGTGTCATCAAGGAATCGATCAGATGTGAATCGATATCAGCTGGTTTAGATGCAGTATCAGAATTAGCTATTTTATAAATGACATCAGCAGACGACGTCAATGGACTATGTTTGGATGGCATCGGGGGGAAATATGTCGGACTCTACAAATAAGGAAAAGATTAGGGTCCAAGTTATTTTTAAGTTAGGAATGTTTTCTTCTATTCCAAGAATTATAATGAGTCGTATTTGAGTAGGATTCATGTTTAGCCCTGTTCTCAATGTTCGAGCCTAGACCCGACACCCTCCCGTAGCCAGGGGCGGTCTCCATTCCCCCAGCCCTAAGGGGCAGGGGGGCCGTGGTTGCCTCTGGGAGTTCTCCCCCGTTGCCAGGGGCGCATCCCCTGGCCTGTCCTTGGGAGGTTCACCCATAACCCGAGCTGCTAGGAAGCGCCCCTGTTCGAGTTCCCCTAGGGCAGGGGCGCCTTCGTGAAAGAGATGCTCTGCCCTGAGGCTATCTTTGAGTGGTAGGTAAGGCCCTTCCTCGATCAGGTTACCTCTATTTGAAGGTCACATGTTTGTTGCTTGACAGCGTTGATGTTGACTGTAGGGAGTATTCTTCGATGGGGGCTTCAGGCGGTGCAGCGGCACCACACCAGCCACTAGTGCTGAAGGTGCGCCGTCGCTCGTTGCTGGCGCCCTGAGTGGGCGAGGTGTTGAGACAGAACACCGCCACGGAGGGACCGATCGTTGAGACCCCAATGCGCCCGGCTAGGCCTGGTGCCATGGGGGTAGGCCCCCTTCTAGGGGACCTTCCCCCCGAGGCAGGGGTGGACCGGGCAGAGCCCATCATCCCTGATCTCCCCCTAGTTCCGGGACCCGAGGAGGCCGCTCCTCATCGGTGGCTGCACGGGCTCCACCTGCGCCGCCGGCTGGGGGGCCACACATACTAGATGATGGCCCTGAGGTGGACATGTGGTTAGAGCTGATGAAGCGGTGTGGCGCCTTCGATGTGCTGGTTGCCTTCTTCTATGGCTCCTTCGCGGAGGTGACAGGCTACGTGGGCGAGTTCTTTGGTCTTCACCAGGTGATATACGACTCTTGCGGGGTAAGAATCGGTTGGACAAGCATGATGGAGGCGCTCATCAGGGAAGTCCTATGGCTACGTGGGCAAGTTCTATGGCTCCTTCTATTTGCTTGAGCTCCCTTGTTGTTGCAGGCGCTGCACCAGTTCTCCTAGAGGAAGTCGGACCTCATCCGGGAGTGGGAGAAGGCTGCTCCGTAGGCACTCTCCGGCCCTTCTAGAGGGGGCGAGAGGTCCTTGACCACCTTGCTACCCAACCCTTGTCCTCTGCCCAGCGCCCGGGTAGTGGCACTGATGGAGGCGCTCATCAGGGAGCGTGATGGGTCACGCAGCTCCGTGGCGTGGCTAGAATCTGAGTTGGCGTCGGAACAAGAGGACAAGTGTGCGATAGAGGCGAGGGCCGAGATGTCTTGGCAGAAGGTTGTAGAGATGGAGGAGGCCCGCCAAACAACTGAGGGCATGATCATTGAGCCGAGGGGTTCCCTGGGCCTGCTGGATACTGAGAGGGATACTGTCCGTTCCGAGCTCCATGAGGCCCAGTAGCTCATTGCAGGTGCCTCCTCTTCTCTTGCTTCTTTCCCTCGCCTTCGGGGCAGCGTCTTTTGTCCCAGGCCACCATAACGCAGGGCTATGGGTGGAGCTTGCAAATGAGCACGGCAAGGCCCTCCAACTGGAGGAGGAGGCCAGGAAGACACGTGTGGAGTGCGACCACCTATGGAAGGAGTTGCAGGCGGAGGCAAAGGTGTCGGTGGACAGCCAGACCGCCCTAGCGGAGCGTGAGCAAGAGCTGGACGTGGTGCGAGTGGAGCTGCAGGGGCTCAACACCGGCGAGCAGGAGGCGTGCGGCACCCTATTCCCCCTACCACCCCTGGAAGGGGAGCACGACCTCGTCGGGCGGGTGCGGTCCCTCATGGTGCACGTTCTGTGAGATGTTAGGTGCACGGTTCTGCAGGGGCCGCCGCGGCCCTAACCTTGGTGAAGCTTCAGCTCCCGTAGGTTGACTTGGGTGCCATGGCTCTAGGCATGCCCAAAGAGACCTCCAACAAGGAGCTAGAGGAAGCCGAGAGCATGGTGGCTTCCCTGGTCGCTGCTGCGGTGGACATCATCGACGATAGGCTACTGCTGATCGATGAGTATCCAGAAGATGACGATGCGCCTGCCGGCCCTTTGGCGTCCCTGTCACCTACACAAGGATTAGGCTGTAAACCTTGCTATTGTAATTCTAGGGTTTTGTCCCCTTTCGAACAATGTGACACTAAGGGCAATCCCACCCGCCAACTCTTCGTGCTTTTGTCTCCATGCTCTATTCGTCTCAGTGGGGAGCATCCCTATGGGGTCACTCCTAGCCTCTCACCCTCGCTGAGGGACACGGGGGGAGAGGCCGAGGGTTTCCCATAGGTGAGTGATTAGACTGTCGTGAAGGGATGAGCGAGGGTATAGGAAAACAAGGGGCATTTATAGGCCATACCTGGAGACGCGGTGTGTTGACGGTAGTTAACATATATTATAAATCATCAATATAACTTGTATAAATGGTTAAAATAAATCACCAATGTAGACTTAAGGGTTTAAACTAACAAATTCCATGAGGTTTGGTGAATCTGTGTTTCCAGCAGGATTTAATCAGAAAACCGCCAAGGAGGACCTAATCGTCAAAGGAAATCATGGAATCCTGCCGCAGTATCTAAGTGGAAAGACTCTAGAAGGGTCCAGAAGGTGAACCACTCAAGCAGGTCACATGTCTCTTACATGTGGGGCCGCTTGGCCAGTGGGTAGGGCCGCCCAGCCCCTGTGGGCCCCACCTATCAGCCTCCTTCGTATGTTGGTTGTCCACTGCCTTAAGGATTGCATCTCCACCATTGCTTAAGTCAGTTTGATCCAAGGGCTCACGTTTGATGCCCAGGGATATATATACCAGCCTGCACCACCCTAGCAAGGCAATGCTCATTTTGATCCCGAGAGCTGAGAAGCCAAAAACCCTAATTCCTATGTCCACCAGGATCAGAGCTAGCAATCAAGAGAAGATTCGTCCTCCATAGGATCTAGTCTTGTTCTAGAGATAGTGAGGTAGAGTGTGAGGGAAGAGTTTGGAGGAGCCCCGGCCTGTTGGTGCTCTCTCTACGGCTTGTACCCTGGCGGAATCAAGTTCTTCTTGAGCTTGCTTCTAAGATTTCTCTAGTAATCGACTTCTAATTCAAGTAAGCATCTTGTTCAAATTGTTCTTCAGGTTTGCGACTCTCTTTCGAGCACTCTAATCCTTGTAGCTCCTGGGTTGAAGTAGTATTCATAGTGTAAGCGTGGTGCTTAGACTCCATTACTCATAGATGTACCCTATTTTATGGATCGGTGGTAGCCCACGAGGGTGACTTTTATAGCCTCGTTGAATCCTCTAAGTTTTCTCTAGTATTATGCCCAGAACTGAACAATAGAAGATAATGTGGTGCACCCACGAGCATAAGCCTACAGCCAAAAGAGTCTTCATAGCCTATCCTAACACCTGGCTATGAACTGCACCCGTGTTTAGTCAATATGGTTCAGGATCAACCATTTTCGGGCGAAGATGATGAAAACCCCTATTCCCACCCAAATGAGTTTGAGCAGACCTATGCATGCCAACACATTGCAGGCATGTCAAACGAAACCTTACAATGGAAGCTTTTTCCTTTCTCTTTGACGGAAAAAGCTAAACGTTAGTACTATATCATCATAGGGAGTAGACAAGGAGATTGGGGAGCCCTATATTCTAGCTTTTAATTGCAGTTCTTTCCCATCTCTAGGGTCATCAAACTTCGTTCAGAGGTTCTATCTTTAAACAAAAGAAAAAAGCATCTCTAGGCACGACATGGGAACGCTTTAATACTCTCATCAATACTAGCCCTGACGTTGCCATCCAAGACCCTATTATCCTTCAACACATTTATATGGGTCTTAATAGGAAAACCTCAACGCTTCTTATGAAAATTGGAGGCTCGTTCTTGCATGTCTCCGCAAATGCGGGGAGAAGCATTCTTATAAAAATCTTAGAGAACATCCCTGAGGCAGAAGAAGACAAACCATTAGAGGAACAATCCCAGATAGCTGAACTTGAATCTTTACCAGACCCATCACCAACTTCAGCTATCCCAAATCCTGAACCACCGAAAAAGGAGGAAACTCGAATTTCGGATTTTATGCTTGAATTCATGGATGAACTTTTTGATGAATATGGAAATACCGACCCCAGAAATCTAGGAAATCATCTAATGAAGAACCTTTAGATCCTTCTGAGGAAGCTTTCCTTAAAAAGATCGCGAAAGAGCAAATATCTATTATAAGCAATGAATGGTTAGAAGAATCAGAGCTTTCCTCTGATGTGGTTTGTTTAGATTCACCTTCTATATCATTTCATTGCTAAATTAATAAAGCTCCTTTCGATGCTCTTTACAATCCAGCTGTGGGTATTAATATCATGTCTGCATCTTTTGGTCTTGATTTATTGGAACACATGCCATTAACCCCCACAATAAAGTTATTGAAAAGTCTTTCAGGACACATTCTCTAAGTCGCGAACAATACTCCGAAAGCTCCAAAAATTCAGGAAAAATTCTCAGAGACATTTTGGAACATGGAGCCCAAATAAAGTATTTGGAGCTCTTGAAAAGATATTTTGGAGCATCTAAAAATTAGATTATGCTCCCAGAGAAGTGAGGAAAAAGTTCCAGAGGAAGCCGGAAAAATTCTCGGGAAGTTTTGATACATAGATTGATGGATGATGTAGTCAAAGGAATGATTTGGAGTAAAAGAAGGGGATCATGGGGATATTGCATACGAAAAGATTAAGATCATGAAAGCAGGGATTTAACTACAGACAGAGACAAGCCGGAGAAAGATAAACGACTTACTAAACGCATTTTGAAAAATTCTACTCACCCATAATACCAAGTCAAGCAACAAGCAAACTTCACATCATCCATACGCCCGTCAAAATTAGAAAACTTTTAAAAATTCACATTTTTCCCATAACTAGATTTGCGCTAGCTTAAACTCAACTTGGTAAATTTTATCCAAATATGTAAACCATTCATTTTATTTAGTATTTTCTATGCACAACCCAAAATCAAAAATTTTGGGGTGTGACACAGATGCAAGTGGTGAATGACATGATGAGAAACTTCTCATCAACTCTAATCAATAATCACATCTCATCTTCGTCCTCGTGCAACCTCCATTCGCTAGTGTTCAATGTATGCCACATTGGCAACAGAATGGCTAATATATAGAGGGCATGTCAATAATGATGAAGTTTGGTTAGGTGCATTGTGATAACTATTCCACCAGAAATTTCTTGAAAAATTTAGTACCCATAACTAATCAGAAAGGCTTGTCTCTATGCGCGTGCTATTTATATTCATTTAGGAGCAGAATACATAGTGTATACTCTATATCATGACGTTTAACCTGCATGATCCATTTGAGAGTCCAGTTAGTAATAGTAAGATATCCTTTCACTACATGCATCACATGTACATCACATCTTGTCTCCAAGAATCTCGTATTGCGTTTAAAAATTTAAGGATTAGGGACAACACATCTTTTTCTCTGTGAAAATAATAAAAAGATATAATACCTTTGATTAAACAACGTACTTGACATGGACAACAAATAAATGTAGTAAGACTTGAAACAAAAGCGATTTGGAGTTATCTGTGACGAGACTACAAACGCAGCAGTGCTCCTATAGGGGTTAGAATTTTAGAATAGATAAGTACGTTAGAAGTTTGTTGAAAAATTTTGTACCTATAACTAATCGAAATTTCTTATCTTTGCACACGGGTTTTCTATTCATTTAGTACCACAATACCCATTACATACTCTACAACATGAGGTTCAATATTCATGCTCCACTAGAAAATGCAATCAATAATTGTTTTTTGAATGTCAAATTAGTAATTCTAAGATATCCGTTCACTGCATGAAACAAGAGTGTAAGTATTACCTCATCTTGTATTGCTGAAAGCAATAAAAAGATATAATATCAATTTGTAAACAACGTGTTTTACATGGAAATTGAATAAAGCATACTTCAGCATGCAAAATGAATACGTGCTGTTGTGATATCGAAAGGGGATGTGTTTGAACAGAAACACATAGCAGTATTGGTCGAGAGTTGGTGTATGATTCACGTTTTTTAGGAATTATATGATTTATGGTTTTGACAGCAACATGGATCTATTGCGAAAATGGGTCCCCTGTTTTACGCACAGGTGTCCGACTGTGCCACTTCACCACACATATCATCCAAGCTGTCACTACTGGAAACGCGTGCTTTGCCGAGGGCCTGAGGATTTGCCGAGGGCCAAATCTCGGGCACTCGGCAAAGACACTCTTTGCCGAGGGCCAGCCACAGGAGCCCTCGGCAAAGAACGGCCCTCGGCAAAGAGGCCTTTGCCGAGGGTACGGCCCTCGGCAAAGAGGCCTTTGCCGAGGGTACGGCCCTCGGCAAATTAGGCCCGTTGGGTCACGGCGGCCATTTCCCGTCAAGCTTTGCCGAGGGCCACCCGTTAGGCCCTCGGCAAAGGTTTTTTTTTCCTGTGCAACCAGGTTATTCGGCAATTTTTTTTTAAGTCTTTGCCGAGGGCCCTAGACCAGGCCCTGGGCAAAGATTTTTTTAAAACCAGTTTTTCGGCCAAATTTTTTTTTATAAATCGCCTTTGCCGAGGGCACGAGGCTAGGCCCTCGGCAAAGAAGCCCTTTGCCGAGGGCCAGGATAGGCCCTCGGCAAATATTTTTTATTTTTTTTAAAAAAATTCTTTGCCGAGGGCCATGGGGCAGGCCCTCGGCAATTTTTTTTTTGGTTTTTTTAGCCCAGTTTTTTTGTGGTGCTACAATACATTGTTTTGAACTCAATTTTAAAATTTAGGCCAATTTTGATTTTGTTTTGTATATTTCCTTAATTTATTTCGATTCTTTGATTTTTTTCGAATATGTCAAATTTGAACTGCAGGTGCATTGAATATTGCAATGTAGTGTTTGAAAAATGTTATTCATGTTAATTGGTGCATGTTGAGTCCCTATCACGACCCGCATCAAATTTTCACGCATCTTGTTAGCGTAACATGACGACGACGACTTAGGAAAAGTGTTTTAAAATTATATAAAATCCATATGAAGTCCGAAAATCACGAAACTTGGCGAGATGTCATGTTATCGCATGTGTAGGCTGTGGTAAAAATTGAGAAGGCTTCAAGCGAGTTGCGACGTCGGATGCCTGAAACCCAGATATCTCCACATGATCACAACCCGCATGTGTAGGCTGTGGAGATGTCTGAGTTTCAACCATCCGACGTCGCAACTCACTCGAAAACTTCTTAATTTTTTACCACATCCTACACATGCGATAACATGACATATCGCCAAGTTTCGTGATTTTCGGACTTCGTATGGATTTTATATATTTTTAAAACACTTTTCCGACAAGTTTCTCGTCATGTTACGTGAAGAAAATGCCCGAAATTTGATGCGAGTTCATGGATAGGGACTCAACATACACCAAATAACATGAATAACATTTTTCGAATCACTAAATTACATTATTACATCCACCTACAGTTCAAATTTGAAATATTCAAAAAAAATCAACGAAAAGAAATAAATTAGGGAAATATATCAAAAAAAATCAAAATTGACCTAAATTTTAAAATTGAGTTTTAAATAATGTATTATAGCACCACAAAAAAACTGGGTTCAAAAAACCAAAAAAAACAAAAAAAAAATTGCCGAGGGCCTAGCCTGGCCCTCGACAAAGGGGATCTTTGCCGAGGGCCGCCTGGCCAATGGCCCTTGGCAAAGAAGATTTTTTTTAAAAAAAATCTTTGCCGAGAGTCCTAAATCTGGGCCCTCGGCAAAGGGCCCAACCCTAAATCGACCAGCGGCCTGGCCAAAATCCCCGCCCACATTTCATAGGCCGCTGCTGCCACGACGCCCGCCATGCCCGCCGCCGCCAGCGCCACCGGGCTCTTGTCCCCGGACGCTGCCCCGTTCCGCCTCCCCGCCTCCGGCTGCGCCCACCAGGGCCACCTCCGCCTCCCTCCTCCTGCTGCTGCCGTAGCCTGCCGCCGCCGCTTGCTTCTCCGCTGCGCCTCCTTGTCTGCCGGTAGCGGGTGGCGACCAGCGCGGGAGGCCTCCGGCGCGGTGCCGCACTGGCCCGAGCGGTTGGCGCACCAGCGCGGACAGCCTCGGCTCGAGCGGCCCCTCCGTTCTGTCTTCCTTGCCGTTCTGCTGGCTGCGCCAGGTGAGCCGCCCGGCCTCTCTCCATCCTTACTTTTCCATTCGTTTCCCGCCTATCTGCTGCAGCTCACTGGTGGCCTGCTTCTCCGTGGGGTGTCTGTAGCTGTTAGGGGTAAGGAGGATGCCAGATCTGTATTGTGCGGCCAAGACCCGGCGAGGCACCCCCTGGCCCGGTGGAGCACCGGGGCGGCGGTCGGCCTCCGGCGGTCTTCCATGGTCGACTAGGGCCAGGGCGCCCCCCGTGCAGCGGTGGGCACACCCAGGCTGTGAGGTTTGCTAATCCAAGATTCGAGCTGTGGGGTTGTACGCGATCTGGCCCCAGTTGGTGAGTAGCTAGCTGTGGAGGCACGCTTGCAGGCCATGGCAAGGAAGAAGCTAGGCAGACGAATTGATGGACGCTGCCTGCGTAGCAGTGCTGTTGCCATATCAAGGTATTTTGATTTTACTTTTTTCATGTATACGGCTAAAGCTTCTTTGCCCTGATGCATAGGCAGAAAGGCTTCGCCTGCAATTTGGCTAAAGGCTGTGTGCCATGCTTCGTGGACTGGTATGGTTTATGCTAATGATGCTTTTGGGAGCAATTATTAATTTGGACCACGCTTGATTTCTTACCAGCCTAATCTCATGCTTGTTGCATCCATTTTTTTTTTGCATTGACTGGGCACCTATGGAAGAAAAGCCTCTGTGCATGACCATAGTGGATTTCTTACTAGCTTTTTGTTGGTCACTCTTTAGGAGTTGGCTTGCTGGTTTGTCAATTTATGAAATTACTTTCCATTTCTAAATAATATTTATAACCATAGGTGAATGACAGCAATGAAGCAATACAGAAAAAACAGGCGATGAGACTTCCAGCTAACACTGTTCCTCTAAATTTGAAGAGATTAGGTGACTGCTAATATCACCTCTTTCTTTTTGTTTCAGTTTTGCAACCTAATGAGCTAAAGGGAGGAACTTTATTCCCTTTTGTTGGTTTAGAAGTGTGAATCCGTAGGATGAACTTTATTGTTTTGTCTGAACAAGGATTAGCTTTAGTTTCTTGCTGTGAAAAGGTGAATTCAAATTCAAACTTTAATTCTCTTGCAGAAGCATATCTAAACATTATTTTAGAAATGTTGCCTACCTGCCAATAAAGTTATTCTATGTCATATAACATATGTTTTCCTTACTAAAATAAAGATACATTGCGATTTCTTTTCTCTTGGATTGTTCAGATGGATGGAAAGTGTGGTTTGCCTTGCCACCAGTTTTGTCCCATCAAATGTTACATTGACTGTTGCATTCCTCACACGAAATCCGAGTTGTACAGATGTAGGCAATTTTCAGTTTGTTTGTTCCAAGCTTCGCTTTATATAACACAGAAAGGCTGTAAGATTAATTGATTGCTCTCCTTTGATAGATAAAAAAAATCTTTTATTGATTTCTAATCTTTATGCATGGAGGAACTATGTAATACCAATACCAATCACTCCAGTGCCTATGCGACCCGGCATCGAAAGTGGTGACTTGCAGTCGACCACCATTTGCAGCTCAAGGTACCACCTGTGCCTCTCCCCTATAAGTTATCTTGCCTTAGCAAGAATGTGTTCCTGACCCAAAGGTAGCATATGCTATTTCCTAGACAATTTGTCATCAAACAGTTTAAATTCGTTGAACTGTTTGATGAAATGTCAGTATAGTGTGTTCCACTGTTTTCAGTTACATTTAAATTGTTGCTGCGTGCTCGAAAGCAATTTTTCTTAATATAAGTTTGCTAAGTTCTTTCGTTGTTTCAAAATGGAGCTACAGTTGTAAAGTAGTTCAACCGAGGAATCCAAGTATCTGCTAATGACTGCGTTGATGTCTTATTTAACTGCTCCCGTGTTCACCTCTGCTTATATGATTTCCCCCCAATACTGCAGTGTTGGCTAGATTATCCCATTTAATAGACTTGCGGCTGGGGAAAACTATGGACCCTGCGGTTCAGATGGTCTTGTAAGAAATACACTTGCGGCTGACATTATGTATGGTGGGAAAACAATGAATCTTCCTGCGATTCAGCGACTGGCTTCTATTTTTGTGGTCATTTTTCCTTGGTTTGTGATTGCGTTCTGTGCTATATTTTTGTGGCGATCTTTTTATAAACTGTTTGGGTTGCCAGATAAAATAATTTGTTATCTCAGCATTATTTCATTTCTCAAACAAAATCGCAAAGATGTTATCACGCGCGTATGGGCGCGCGCAAATTACTAGTTGTTTTGATTGCAAGAAGCCAAGAACAGGGGAGACATTTGTTGACAGGAGATTGTTCTCTGAAGAAAATTTTGATTCTTTTTAATACTGCAAAGCCATTATCATTCTAGAAAGATAACCAAAGCACAGCTAATTCCTATTTTTAACTTCTTTTTCGGGGCATGAATTGAACTTTGCATATGCAATTCCTATTATTTGTGGAGTTCTTAAATAGCACATAACAAAAGCCTATTGTAAACTGGCGTACCAGAAACATAATAAGATCAATTAAATGGATAAAATTTTAATTATAGAGAAGATTATCAAAATTTATGACACCAAATAGGTTTACTATGAAAATATATTTCATGAATTTAGTGATATTTATTTGGTATTATGAATATTGTGGGACGGTGTTAGTATTGTACTTGTGCTTACCTCTGTCATTAATTAACGCAGTGGGATTCAAATAATCTGTTGAATTTTCAGTTACTTACCATTTGGTGGCGTACCAAGGAAATGTGTAGGTGACATGTTTGCCACTTTTGAGGTAACCTTTTTATACAATATATATATATATATATGCTCTTTTTCGATTTTGGGCTTCTACAAGACCAATATCTCATTTCATTCGATTAGCAATAAAGCGATCACTATAGAAAATGCTAGATTTCAAACTCAAGTAACATAGGCATACTGTGTCACTGCAGACGGTGGTGGCAACAGCAATGCTTGTCAAGCGATTTGACTTTCAGATGGCTCCAGGAGCACCCCCGGTATGTTTCAACCAGATTCTGATTCATTATAGTTAATAGCCATGCCCCATTATTTATATGCAATATAATAGGTTGACATGACAATTGGAGCAACGATTCACACGACTGAGGGATTAAAAATGACTGTTACTCGAAGGACAAGGGCACCAGTAATTCCAAACCTGGAGATGAAAATTATTTCTGATTCACAAGAACCCACACTCTCTACCCCATCGATGGTTGTTAGTGCTGCTTCTGTTGCTTCAGGAGAAGATCAAGGGGGCATCTCATAGGCTAGCTTGATGAGGACTCGTGCTAGGTGATGTGGTTGGACTTTAGCGTGATTTATGATCTATGGTTGTGACTTGTGCTTGGATTTCATTAACTTGTCGTAATAAACATGTGAATGATGATGAACATGTGACTTGTCGTTGTAATATATTGTGATTTGTGGTTCACAATTATAGTTGTGATATATTGTGAGAAAATGGGTTCTGTGTGATATATATATGTGATGGTTAATATATATATATATATATATATATATATATGTATATATATGAAATGCTTGTGTCGATGGAATGAAAAAACAAAAGAAAAATTAAATTTCTGCCTCTTTGCCGAGGGCAATGACCAAGGCCCTCGGCAAAGAAGGGTCCTTTGCCGAGGGCCCTAGCAATAGCCCTCGGCAAAGATTTTTTTGAAAAAAATCCTGAAAATTTCTTTGCCGAGTGCCAGGGAGCAGGCCCTCGGCAAAGGTTTTAAAAAAATAAATAAAAAAAAACTATTTCTTTGCCGAGGGCCGACCCTCAGCAAACAGTTTGAGGCATTGTTGTGAGACACCCCTAACTGTAATAACCAAAAAATCCACACACCAAAAATATCAACTGCAAAAAATTTTCTTCTTTTTCCTAGAAACCCTTGAGTGATGATGTGGCATGTAGGAAAACCCCTAGCCTTGCACTAACTCAACCTACATAACTTGCACAAGTATCTCACCTCATCACCCTGAATTTATTTTACCACATAGCATACATCAAGTTGCATTATATTCAACATGGTGATTTGGATTTTAATGGATTATGTATTGATTAATAAAAGCCACCAAATAATTAATTCTACAATAAATGATTATATTAAAATGGAACCAATATCCCAAACATATACCATGGGTGCAACATGCTACATGATTTATATACACATGTGTGAAGCATAAAACAAAAATGGAAAAAGGAAAAGAAAAACAGAAAAGAAAAGAGAAGAGGGAAGGCCTCGCAGCCCAGGCCTGCTCGGCTTCGCGGCCCAGCCAGCCCAACCGCGCCCGCCTTCACCCAACGCACGCGCGCGGCCCAGCTTGCGGCACAGCGCGCATCGCCCACGCCCGCGCGCCTCCCCGCTTTCCCTTGCTGCCGCTGCCACTTGGCCTCGCATGTCAGCCGCACACCCGCCACAGTGTCGTCTTCCCCCACGCCTCAACCGCCGCGCGACCGGAGGACGATAGCCATGGCAGGGGCGGGCTAGGGGGGGTCACGCCTGGGGCATGGCCCTGTCTCCTTGGCGCCGCGCCACGCAACCACTCGCGACCGTTGGATGCAAGCCCACGCCTCCGATTTCCCCCTCAATATCCATCCACCGATCACCGAGCTCCATGGCCGAGCTCAGCTATAAAAGGCCGGCCCCGGGAGCCCTAGCGTGCTCCCATCGCCTCGTCACCGCTTGGTGGACCAGCAGCCGCACCGCACCGAGAGTAGAGGGCCGAGAAGGAGTTCGGGGGAGGAGGATCAGAACCGCCCGTGTACTGCCGAAGTCACCGGAGACGAGGGTGACGCCGTCGTCATCATCATGGTCACGGGTCGGCACTGCATGGCTTCTGGAGCTACACGGCCTCGAACCCCCACTGCATCGCCACCCTAGCGCCTTCGACACCAACGGTGAGCCCCCTCCCGGTCTCTCCCTGCTCGCCGCCGGACATCACCTTGTCGGCCATGGCGCTCCACACTGGGAGCGCGTAGGCCAGGGCCGTCTCCAGTCCTTGGGAACACACGCACCCACGCGCACACCCGCGAACATGCCATGACCACCCCGCTGGAGCCCTGTAGTTCACCCGCGCGCCTCGTCGTCGTCACCATGTCGCCGTGGCCACCGGGGAGCCCCCACCGGCCACAGGAGAACCCGAGCCCCACCTTGAGCCCTGGACGCCCTCACCATGCTTCCACGGACCCACCGAAGCTCTTAGCCGCCCCGCCGAGCCTCCAGGGAGCCCACACGCGCGACCTCGCCACCGGCGAGCACCGCCGAGCCACCGATCACCATGGCCAAGGCCTTAGGAATCCTTAGCCGACGCCCCGACCCTACCATCGCAGTCTCCATGGTGTAGGGGAGCTTTTCCCATCCCCAATTGGACACCAGCGCCGCCACGAAGGCTCATCGGGCGCCCGCCGCCGACGGAAGCACGCCGGGGAGGAAGCAGAGGATTCATCCTCGCCGGCCACACACGCGCGTGCACCCAGTTCACGAAGACCGCAACGGAGGAGATGAAGGGAGGACTCGGTTCACCATGGACCCTGTCTTAGGTCCATGGACCATGAACCTGCGTCCACCATGAACCACGCACCATGAGCCAGCGCTGTGGACGAAGCCCAGTAGAGGCCTACGGCTACGACGTGGCAGCGTCACAGCCTGCCACATGTCCAGCCTGGCCCGGCCCAGACCGACCCAAACCGAGCCCACCAGAGCCCGTTTGAGACCTGGCCCATGTTGACCGTTGACCAGTCAACGTCGACCGTTGACCTGGCCCCACATGTCAGCGACATCGAGTCGCTGGACCCACTTGTCAGTAGGTGACGTCATGCTGACGTCAGCTGGACCCCACCTGTCAGCACGGAACCGAGACGATGACGTCATCATGCCACGTGGACCAGTCACAGCGTGACACGTGTCAGCCCAGGATTAATTCAGCCTTTTTCCATTTTCAGAAATGATTTAAATTTTAGAAATTCATAACTAATTCATATGACCTCAGAAAAATACGAAACTAGGACCAAAATTCATCTAAAATCAAGCTCTACGCAATGAACCCATGTTTGAGTGCATTTAGCTCTTTTGAATTTTTATTGCTTCGTTGTGCTATTCTATAGACGTCACTAACGCGACTATAATGCGATCGTTTACAAACTCGGAGGAGAACCGGACGGACGAGGATCGTGAGTACCATGAGGAGTACGGAGACGACTACACTAAAGGTGCCACATCCCACCCAATCTCGTAGCACCTATTACGCATGGCTAAAATAGAAATGCTAGTGCTTTACTTTATTGTTATGATCACACTATGGTAGGACTTGAATGGTAGTATGCTTTCTTGATGGCCTTTACCTTGACGCAACCTTATCCCTGCTCACCCTGCTGTTAGGCTAGTCACACGCGTGCTATTATATTTCATTGCTTATTACTTCTACAACGCTTGCACTACATTGATGCGTGGTGGAAACTAGTGTTATCTGGACCATGGGGAGAGTGTTGCGTGTGTGACTTGGGTGCGTGGAGGGTGAGGGTTGGGTCGACCAAGTTGGAGTATACGACGAGCCTGGGGCAAGTCTTGTTGTGGGGTGCTACCTGGGCACCCCTGGAATGGATACCTGTGGTGGGTAAATGGTATATGAGGTGGCCCTAGATGTGAACCTGTGATGGGAGGTGCCCAGGGTGGAGGTGCTGTGGTGGCACGGTTAATGGAAACCCTAATGAAGACATTCTGGCTTGGTCATCTCTAAGGACTTACTAGTACTCAGATTCACCGGGAAGTCTTACGTACCACTCGCCCTATATGGTGCGGGACGGCCGGACTACTTGGTAGGATATTGCCACTACTGCTAAGTTGATAGCGGACAGTGTGAGGGAGGTACGGGGCGTGGAGGATTTCCCCCACACCCTTTCGAGACTTCATGGAGACCTTGTGGACCCGGCTCATGACTCACAGTTTCAGCCACCCTAGACTGGACTTGGGGTGTACCAGGGCTGAATGGTAGAGTGGCATTATCCTAGGCTAGCAAGAGGCCGGAATCAGCCCAGTTGACGACGGTCAGTGAGGAAGGCGGATCTTGTGGTTATGTAGAACCTCTGCAGAGTGTATGGTTGATCGATCGATACATATGCTGACTTGTCGGATATGCACCTTTCGTGGGTTTCGCTTAAACTAGATAGTGAGATGAGTCCTTCTCTTCTCCCCCTGGGAGTGAGTGTTCGGACATAGCCTGGGGCTACGGGCCTTGAGACAGTGCCGAGAGGGAGTTGGCCTATCGACTGAGCGATGGTATGGGTGTGGTAAGGTGATGGTGTGAAGATGGTGGTATATCGATCCCAGGATCGACACCTGGCTCTGGAATGGGAATGGGGTGGAATGGGTGTGGGAATGGTGTTAAAACTTGACTAACTGTTAATATATACTTGAAATGCTAAAACATAGGAAACCCCAGCCTTATAGGTTCCTTTTGATTATATCCAACTTGCATCCAATTTCCACAAAGCAATGCTCATAGGGTGGGAGTTGCCAGTACAAATCGTACTGATAAATTTTGGCACACAGGTTCTGCTGAGGAGTATAGCTCCGAGGAGTTGGACGGTTCAGGGGTTCGTTCCTACGCTCGAGTTTGGCGATCTTATCTTCAAGCTGTTCTGAATGAATGCTACTTTTGATTCCGCTAATGCGGCGATGTAATAAATTTATGTAATTCCACACTATTGGTACTCTGATATTATCGTTGTATGGATGTGATATTCGACTGGAATTTGGGTAATATGATCTACAACGGTCTTATTACACTTTGACACTGTGGATTTCCGTTCACGGAAATCGGGGTCGCTTCAATTGGTATCAGAGCCATACTTGACCATAGGACGAAACCCTTAGAAATGGACGATAGAATAGGACATGAATAGCCCTTCTTTCGGTTATATACCGACCCTGCATTTACTTCTATGCAAGGCTTATCTATAATTGACCTGCTAACACCTGTTCCTTAAAACATGCAGATGGCAATGAACGTCGACTGGCCGCCTCTAGGACCGCTACCTCTGGACCACACCAAGCTTACCTTCGACCTACGTGAGCTCGGGGCTTTTGCACAGACCCTCTGTCGAGTTCTCGTCACGTTAGGAGTCCTTGATGAGCTTGTCAAGGTCACCTGTACCGGGAAGTCAGCTCAGGATGGAGGAATTGAAGGACCAGTTGTCACCTCCGTCGAGTTCCCAGCTAGCACTACCTTACCGTCTGTCCCAGCTTTCACTGAGTTGACTATAGATGACACAGTTGAGGAGGGACTGCGAGCTGTCTCACACAAGGCACTTCGCAGAGTGATGAGGGACCACTACGAGCACCTGAAGACGATAGAGTTCCTTCTACTTCCCCAGGCCCTCGACCTTAGCCTTACCCGTAGTGAGCAGAGTTTCGCAGCCGGCAGAGTTATCTTTGCAGAGGAGGACAGATGCCTTCGTGCCTCAGCTATCCACCTACTAGAGCAGGGCAGGTACGTGACCCAGCTTGAGCAGAAGAGACGTTAGGACCGGGCTCTTCTGTGGGAGTACCAGGAGCGAGACTCACAGGGAGCACAGGAGCTAGCTAGTCTGCTCGAGACAGTTGCCAAGCTACAGGACGAGCTCAACCATCGTGAAGAAGTCCACAGAGCCGAGGTCGCTGACTTACAGGACAAAGTAGCCGACCTAGGCACCAGGAACTGCTACCTCGACAGCAAGGTCTTGGAGTTGTAGAGGGAGTTGGACGACAAGAAGACCGAGTTCCACTGTAGAGGAGACAAAGAGAGGTCCAAGGGGATTGATATGCTAAAAATCTAATCTCGGAACAAGACCATGACCCAGGAGCTAGAGGAGTTCAGGAAGAAAGCCATTCGCAACCAGGGTCACCTGATCGAGGCACTCAGGCAGAACGAGTACCTACAGGACAAGTGTGAGAGGACTTGGCAGGCTTGGCATAAGTCTGACAAGAAGCGCCTCAGGGAGATGAAGGGTATGTGGGATCAGCTACCCAAGGAGATTCGCAGCAAGATGAAGCCTAGGATAGAGGAGTTTGAGTTAGCACCGACTCGCCTCAACCTTGACGCCTGCCCTACCCTACCTGGGGCCAAGCCTACTGAGGAGCTCACCGAGGCCTTGAAGTACGTGTCCCGACTTCACAAGTCTGACGAGGAGATCGAGAACAGTCATATTCCAGCTGCGGTGTACGAGTTAGAGTAGATGACCCTGCGTGGTCATGAGTTATGTCAGTAGCTTCCATGAGTTGTACCCCATGATGTACCCCTTATGAGATGTATTATGAGACACTATGCGTAGTACGATTCTCACACGTCTTCAAGTGTAGCTACTGGAGATGATGCTATGTAATAAAACCCATGTAATGAATGTTTTGGATCTTATTGCATCTTATGGATCTTATTGCTTCTTTGTAATGACTGTTGGATAGTATAAATGTTTTTCTTTAAATCGTCAAAATTATGTAATCATATTGAATTATAAGCACTTATGGCACAAGCACTAAAATTCCTATGATCCATGTTGCAGATGCCAAACCGCCGATCTGCTCGCCTAATGAACCGTGGATGTGCGCCCATCCCCGAACCAGTCGAACCAAATGGGGGCCGTGGTGGCAACAACCGTGGTCGGGGCCGTGGACGCGGAGGGATACCCTTCAACCTGGAGAATACCCCGCCACCTGCCGAGGAGAACATTCCGCCACCACCACCACTGAACCTAGCAGAAGTGATGGCGCAACAGACCCAGCTTCTTGCAGCTCTTGTAGAAGGAGCAAACCGTCGCCAGGGAGGTCAGCAAAATGACTTCCAAAGGAAGCTGGAGGGATTCTTGAAGCTAAGGCCACCTACCTATGATGGCACCGACCCTGACCCGCTTGTAGCTGATGACTGGCTCAAGGAGATGGAGAAGAAGCTTGACCTCACCACTTTCACCGATATGAGTGTGTTGGAGCTGCCGCACACCAGCTCATAGGTGCAGCACGCGCCTGGTGGGACAGTTTCAGTGATTCCCATGAGGACCCTGCCAACATCTCGTGGGATGAGTTTGCCGAAGCATTCACTAAGTATCACATTCCCAAGGGTATCATGGAGGCCAAAGCCGAGGAGTTCCGCAACATCAAGATGGGAAAGGACAAGGTGACTGAGTACACTACTCGTTTCACCAACCTTCTGCGCTATGCCCCTTCCTATGTTGTGAACTCTGAGAAGGAGAAGTTGTACTATTACCACAAGGGACTTAACCCGCACATCAAGCTGAAGTTTGGCGGTATTGAGAGTAACACACTGCGTGCTCTGGTGGATCGCTGCATCCAGATTGAGAAGGACCGTGCTGAAGCTAGAGAAGAGTACAGGGAGAGGAAGCGTAAGCCTAAGGAGTCTTTTCGTGGCTTTGATCGCAAGAGGTTCCGCAGAGATGCACCATCCAGGGAGCGCTCTCACCACAACAGGGATGACAACCCTGGATCGAGTAGGGGTAGTGCAGGCTACACCACCAAATACTCCCGCCCTGCTCAGGATCGTTACACCCGGGACCATTATGCTCAGGACCGTAACACTTAGGATCGTTTCAACCATTCCCGCTCTGTGAATGAACGCCCAGCACAGAACCGCTCCGCACCAAGCACTGGAAACTAGAAGGCACCCGCGCCAAACCCTATAGGCGGTGCGCCTTTCACCTGCTTCGCTTGTGGCCAACCAGGTCACAAAGCCGTTGAGTGCCCTCAGAACTCAGCTGCTCAGAAGTCTTAGTAAAAGGGGTCTGCTACCCATAGACATCTCAACCATCTGGACGACGAGGAAGCACAGGCTGCTCCTGACGTGGTGTATGGTATGTTTTTAGTTAATGGCAATACTGCATCAGTTCTATTTGACTCTGGAGCAACTTGTTCTTACATATCATCCAAGTTTGCACGAGAGCATGATCTGCCTGTAACCCCACATGAAAAGCCTATCATCACCAGCTCACCTTTAGGAGACCTAAAATGCACCCACATCTATAAGGGAGTGAGTCTTACCATTGAGGGTCTTACCTTTAAGGCCAACCTAACCCTGTTACCTTCCACTAACCTAGATGTCATCTTAGGCATGGATTGGCTAACCATTCACCGAGGTATCATATCATGTTCACCTAGATACGTCGAAGTGACCCATCCATCAGGCCAAATTATTAGAAGTGAACCCCAGTCCGGAAAGTCCCCCTCTATCCTATGTGCCCTTAAAGCAAGTTCAGAATCACAAAAAGAGGAGAAGACAGTTCATGATGTGCCTGTGGTCAGAGACTATCCTAATGTATTCCCTGAAGAATTACCGGGTATGCCACCAGACCGTGATATAGAGTTCATCATTGATCTTTTGCCGGGAACAGGACCCATTGCCAAGAGACCCTATCGCATGTCAATTGATGAACTGGCTGAGCTCAAGAAACAGCTTGATGAGCTCATCTCGAAGGGATATATCAGACCCAGTGCTTCACCCTGGGGATCCCTGGTTCTGTTTGTTAAGAAGAAGGATGGCTCAATGAGAATGTGCATTGTTTACCGGAACTTGAATGCAGTCACCATCAAGAACAAGTACCCCCTGCCAACGATTGATGATTTACTTGATCAGCTTCGAGGTGCCAAGTATTTCTCCAAGATTGATCTCAGATCTGGCTATCATCAAATGAAGATTCGAGAGAGTGACATCCCGAAGACAACTTTCGTGACTAGGTATGGGCAGTTTGAGTTCACTGTGGTATCCTTTGGACTCACAAATGCACCCGCATACTTCATGAACATGATGAATAAGGTTTTCATGGATGATCTGGATAAGTTCGTGGTAGTATTCATTGATGGCATCCTTGTCTATTCATCCACCGCTGAAGAACACGAACGTCATCTGAGAACTATACTTGAGAAACTAGCCCAACATCAGCTCTACGCAAAGTTTAGCAAATCTGAGTTTTGGCTACAGGAAGTTGCCTTCCTAGGCCATGTACTATCAACTGAAGGTGTTGCAGTTGACCTAGCTAAGATTGAGGCTGTGGAAGAATGGGAACAACCCCATAATGTGACAGAAGTCAGAAGTTTCTTGGGATTGGCTTGATATTATCGCCGATTCATTGCGAACTTTTCCAAGATAGCCCATCCGATGACCAACCTTCTGAAGAAGACTAAGGAGTTTGAATGGACGCCCGAGTGCGAACAAAGCTTCCAGGAATTGAAACAGAAGCTTACAACAACTCCTGTGCTAGCATTGCCTGATATCAAAAAAGATTTCGTGGTCTATTGTGATGCATCCCGTCAAGGACTTGGATGTGTATTGATGGAAGGTGGAAGAGTGATAGCTTATGCTTCTCGACAGTTGAAAGAACACGAGAACCGTTACCCTACTCATGATCTTGAGTTAGCAGCAGTTGTGCATGCCTTAAAGATCTAGAGACACTACTTGATAGGCAACAAGTGTGATATCTACACCGATCACAAGAGCTTAAAGTACTTTTTCACTCAAGAGGATCTGAATATGAGGCAACGCCGATGGCTAGAGTTGATCAAGGACTATGACCTAGAAATTCACTATCATCCGGGAAAAGCTAATGTAGTCGCAGATGCCCTCAGCCGTAAGAGTTACTGTCACATTTTGATCACTGAATCCATACCACCTGAGCTCAAGGAAGAGATTGATGATTTCCAACTTGAGATACTACTGCATGGCTTACTGAATGAGCTCTGCATACAGTATGATCTCACAGATCGCATCCATCAAGCTCAGAAAAATTGTGAGGAGATTGAATATCTCCGTGGTCTGATGAAACTAGGCTACAAGACCAACCACCATGAAGATGAACAAGGAACCATCTAGTTCAAGGATAGAATCTGTGTACCTTCTGATCCAGCCCTACGAGAGGAAATTCTGTCAGAAGCTCATGATTCTAAGTACTGTATTCACCCTGGAGGTTCAAAGATGTATCAAGACTTGAAGAAACACTTTTGGTGGAAAGGCATGAAGACCGACATTGCGGGACATGTGGCACGATGTGACACCTATAATAGAGTCAAGGCTGAACATCAAAGGCCTGCAGGATTGCTAAAGCCTCTTGATGTTCCCGAGTGGAAATGGGAGAGCATATCCATGGATTTCATAGTTGGATTGCCCCGTTCACAGAAAGGCAATGATTCCATCTGGGTGATTGTTGATCGTTTGACCAAGATTGCTCACTTTGTACCAGTGAAGACCAAGACCAATGCAGAAAAATTAGCAGATCTATATATTGAGCATATTCTCAGGTTGCATGGAGCTCCCTCTAGTATTGTATCCGATCGTGGTCCTCAGTTTGTGTCCTGATTCTGGGAAGCCCTGCACAAGTCTATTGGAACCAAACTTGATTTTAGTACCGCATATCACCCACAGACAGATGGACAGATAGAACGAGTAAATCAGATCTTAGAAGACATGCTTCACGCTAGTGTACTAAATTATGGCTCTGATTGGGAGAAATGCTTACCCTATGCAGAGTTTTCTTATAACAACAGCTACCAAGCCAGTATCAAGATGTCGCCGTTTGAAGCTCTGTATGGTAGACCTTGTAAGACACCTTTGATATGGTCTCAACCGGGTGAAAGATCGTTCTTTGATTCCGCTAAAATACAAGATGCAGAAGGAGTTGCTCAAGTGAAGGAGAATTTGAGAATTTCACAAAGTCGATACAAGAGCTATGCTGATAAAAGGAGAAGAGAACTTGAGTTTAATGTGGGAGACTTCGTCTATCTCAAGGTATCGCCGCTACGTGGGACTGTCAGATTCCATGTGAAAGGGAAGCTTGCCCCTAGATTTGTTGGCCCTTACAAGATTTGCAAGAGGATTGGAAGGCTCGCCTACAAACTTGAGCTACCTGAGGAATTGGCGGGTGTACATCCCGTATTCCATGTCTCACAGCTATGCAAGTGTTTGAGAGTGCCCGATGAAGTAGTTCCAACTGAGACACTTGACATACAAGATACACTTGAGTATAAAGAACATCCTATCAGAATTTCGGGCAGAGATACCAAAGAGACCCGAAGCAAGACTATTCCTATGTGCAAGATCCAATGGAGTAATCACACTGAGAGAGAAGCAACATGGGAGAAAGAGTCTGACCTTCGGCTACAGTATCCTTATCTCTTCGAAGAGTACGTTACGCTTTAATCTCGGGGATGAAATTCTGTTAAGGGGGTAGGATTGTAACAACCCAAAAATCCACACACCAAAAATACCAACTGCAAAAAAATTTCTTCTTTTTCCTAGAAACCCTTGAGTGATGATGTGGCATGTAGGAAAACCCCTAGCCTTGCACTAACTCAACCTACATAACTTGCACAAGTATCTCACCTCATCACCCTGAATTTATTTTACCACATAGCATACATCAAGTTGCATTATATTCAACATGGTGATTTGGATTTTAATGGATTATGTATTGATTAATAAAAGCCACCAAATAATTAATTCTACAATAAATGATTATATTAAAATGGAACCAATATCCCAAACATATACCATGGGTGCAACATGCTACATGATTTATATACACATGTGTGAAGCATAAAACAAAAATGGAAAAAGGAAAAGAAAAACAGAAAGGAAAAGAGAAGAGGGAAGGCCTCGCAGCCCAGGCCTGCTCGGCTTCGCAGCCCAGCCAGCCCAACCACGCCCGCCTTCACCCAGCGCACGCGCGCGGCCCAGCTTGCGGCCCAGCGCGCATCGCCCATGCCCGCGCGCCTCCCCGCTTTCCCTTGCTGCCGCTGCCACTTGGCCCCGCATGTCAGCCGCACACCTGCCACAGTGTTGTCTTCCCCCACGCCTCAACCGCCGCGTGACCGGAGGCCAACAGCCATGGCAGGGGCGGGCCAGGGGGGTCACGCCCGGGGCATGGCCCTGTCTCCTTTGCGCCGCGCCCACGCAACCACTCGTGGCCGTTGGATGCAAGCAAGGCCTCCGATTTCCCCCTCAATCTCCAGCCACCGATCACCGAGCTCCATGGCTGAGCTCAGCTATAAAAGCCTCAGCCCTAGGAGCCCTAGAGCGTTCCCATCGCCTCGCCGCCGCTTGGTGGACCAGCAGCCGCACCGCACCGAGAGTAGAGGGTCGAGAAGGAGTTCGGGGGAGGAGGATCAGAACCACCCGCGTGCTGCCGAAGTCACCGGAGCCGAGGGCGATGCCGTCGTCATCATCACGGTCGTGGGTCTACACTGCACAGCTTTCGGAGCTACATGGCCTCGAACCGCCACTGCATCGCCACCCTAGCGCCTTCGACACCAACGGTGAGCCCCCTCCCGGTCTCTCCCTGCTCGCCGTCGGACATCACCTTGTCGGCCATGGCGCTCCACACCGGGAGCGCGTAGGCCAGGGCCATCTCTGGTCCTTGGGAACACACGCACCCACGCGCACACCCGCGAACACGCCGTGACCACCCCGCTGGAGCCCCGTAGTTCACCCGCGCGCCTCGCCGTCGTCACCATGTCGCTGTGGCCGCCGGAGAGCCCCCACCGGCCACAGGAGAACCCAAGCCCCGCCTTGAGCCCTGGACGCCCTCACCGTGCTTCCACGGACCCACCGAAGCTCTTAGCCGCCCCGTCAAGCCTCTAGGGAGCCCACACACGCGACCTCGCCACCGACGAGCACCGCCGAGCCGCCGATCACCGTGGCCAAGGCCTTAGGAATCCTTAGCCGATGCCCCGACCCTACCATCGCAGTCTCCATGGTGTAGGGGAGCTTTTCCCCTCCCCAATTGGACACCAGCGCCGCCATGAAGGCTCACTGGGCGCTCGCCGCTGACGGAAGCACGCCGGGGTGGAAGCAGAGGATTCATCCTCGCCGGCCACTCAAGCGCGTGCACCCGATTCACGAAGGCCGCAATGGAGGAGATGAAGGGAGGACTCGGTCCACCATGGACCCTATCTTAGGTCCATGTACCGTGAACCTGCGTCCACCATGAACCACGCACCGTGAGCCAGCGCTGTGGACGAAGCCCAGTAGAGGCCCACGGCTACAACGTGGCAGCGTCACAGCCTGCCACGTGTCCGGCCCAGCCTGGCCCAGACCGACCCAAACTGAGCCCACCAAAGCCCGTTTGAGACCCGGCCCATGTTGACCGTTGATCGGTCAACGTCGACCATTGACCTGGCCCCACATGTCAGCGACACCGAGTCGCTAGACCCACTTGTTAGTAGGTGACGTCATGCTGAGGTCAGCTGGACCCCACCTGTCAGCACGGAACCGAGACGATGACGTCATGCTGACGTCATCATGCCACGTGGACCTGTCACAGCATGACATGTGTCAGCCCAGGATTAATTCAGCCTTTTTCCATTTTCAGAAATGATTTAAATTTCAGAAATTCATTACTAATTCATATGACCTCAGAAAAATACGAAACCAGGACCAAAATTCATCTAAAATCGAGCTCTACGCAATGAACCCATGTTTGAGTGCATTTGGCTCTTTTGAATTTTCATTGCTTCTTTGTGCTATTCTATAGACGTCGCTAACGCGACTATAATGTGATCATTTGCAGACTCAGAGGAGAACTGGACGGACGAGGATCGTGAGTACCGTGAGGAGTACGGAGACGACTACACTAAAGGTGCCACATCCCACCCAATCTCGTAGCACCTATTACGCATGGCTGAAATAGAAATACTAGTTCTTTACTTTATTGTTATGATCACACTATGGTAGAACTTGAATGGTAGTATGCTTTCTTGATGGCCTTTACCTTGACGCAACCTTATCCCTGCTCACCCTGCTGTTAGGCTAGTCACACTCTTGCTATTATATTTCATTGCTTATTACTTCTACTATGATTGCACTACATTGATGCGTGGTGGAAACTGGTGTTATCTGGACCATGGGGAGAGTGCTGCGTGTGTGACTTGGGTGCGTGGAGGGTGAGGGTTGTGTCGACCAAGTTGGAGTATACGATGAGCCTGGGGCAAGTCTTGCCGTGGGGTGCTACCTAGGCACCCCTGGAAAGGATACCTGTGGTGGGTAAATGGTATATGAGGTGGCCCTGGGTGTGAACCTGTGATGGGAGGAGCCCAGGATGGAGGTGCTGTGGTGGCACGGTAAATGGAAACCCTGATGAAGACATTCTGTCTTGGTCATCCCTAAGGACTTACTAGTACTCAGATTCACCGGGAAGCCTTACGTACCACTCGCCCTATATGGTGCGGGACGGCCAGACTACTTGGTAGGATATTGCCACTACTGCTAAGTTGATAGCGGACAGTGTGAGGGAGGTACGGGGCGTAGAGGATTTCCCCCACACCCTTCCGAGACTTCATGGAGACCTTGTGGACCCGGCTCATGACTCACAGTTTGAGCCACCCCAGACTGGACTTGGGGTGTACCAGGGCTGAATAGTAGAGTGGCATTATCCTAAGCTAGCAAGCGGCCGAAATCAGCCCAGTTGACGACGGTTAGTGAGGAAGGCGGATCTTGTGGTTATGTAGAACCTCTGCAGAGTGTATGGTTGATCGATCGATACATATGCCGACTTGTCGGCTATGGACCTTTCCTGGGTTTCGCTTAAACTAGATAGTGAGATGAGTCCTTCTCTTCTCCCCCTGGGAGTGAGTGTTCGGACGTAGCCAGGGGCTACGGGCCTTGAGACAGTGCCGAGAGGGAGTTGGCCTATCGACTGAGTGATGGTATGGGTGTGGTAAGGTGATGGTGTAAAGATGGTGGTATATCGATCCCAGGATCGACACCTGGCTCTGGAATGGGAATGGGGCGGAATGGGTGTGGAAATGGTGTTAAAACTTGACTAACTGTTAATATATACTTGAAATGCTAAAACATAGGAAACCCCAGCCTTATAGATTCCTTTTGATTATATCCAACTTGCATCCAATTTCCACAGAGCAATGCTCATAGGGTGGGAGTGGCCAGTACAAATCGTACTGATAAATTTTGGCACACAGGTTCTGCTGAGGAGTATAGCTCCGAGAAGTTGGACGGTTGAGGGGTTCGTTCCTACGCTCGAGTTTGGCGATCTTATCTTCAAGCTGTTCTGAATGAATGCTAATTTTGATTCCGCTAATGCGGCGATGTAATAAATTTATGTAATTCCGCACTATTTGTACTCTGATATTATCGTTGTATGGATGTGATATTCGACTGGAATTTGGGTAATATGATCTACAATGGTCTTATTACACTTCGACACTGTGGATTTTCCTTCGCGGAAATCGGGGTGGCTTCACTAACCCTCTTGGAGTTTGGTTGAAAAAACTTGGTTCTCCATTCGACGTTGACGTCATCTACCGTTGTCGTTCCCCTCCTTGGAGGAATCGCTGTGGAAAACCAATTCCGCCTACTAGTTTACATCGCCTGTGCTTTATGGGGTGCAGAGTGTCTCTCAACAGCCGTTGCTTTCGAGGACCGTGGGCTTTGTGTTTCTTGCGGCCATGGGTTTGTTGTTGCCTCCTTAGGTTGTTGTTCTTTTTATTGTAATTGATTCTTCTCTATTAATATATGCCCGGCATACTCGTGGCGTTGGCTCTTCAAAAGAAAATTACACATATTCTTCCTATCTAAATTAGTAGTTAGTTAAAAAGATCTCATTGCTTAAAAAATATACGCTTTGGAATATACACTTGGAATAGTGCACATTGATGTTTAAAATAAATAAATAACATAACTGTGAATAGTGGAACGCTTGCAATAATAACAATAAACTCCAACTAGAAAATTTTGGATGCTGCATTCATATTTTTCTTATTTAAAATTAAGTATATATTTTTTTGCGAAATACATTTTTAATCATTTTCATGATTACCAAACCACTTTCAACCAGCTGGATGCCAGATTTGTCTGAAAACATAGTTCGATGATCAGTGGTTCCCATTTTCAAAGTTGCCTAGCTGAGCGCAAACTCGCGTAATTGTTTGATAGCAAAAATAAACTTCTCCCTTTTATAAGCTCGCTATTCACCATCGGCAAGGTGCACTAATAAACTTCTTGGGTGCTGCTAAAGTGATATATATACACCGTGGTCATGAGCAAAAATGAACCATTTCCCTTTAATTTAATAAGCTAGCAATGATCAATAAATGTAGAAAACCACTGGTAGTGGTGGCCCAGAATCTGTACTGTATATAGTGTTATATATATCGATGTCACCACTAGCTGAACAAAGCCCACAAACAACACTACACAGCATACGCAAAAACAAAGTGGGGTGATGTATGATAAATGAGTTGGAATGTAACATGCATGCGTGATCTGTTGGTAATGGGAGGCAAAACGAAACTGGACATTGCAAGTTTCCTAACCGAAGCTCAGGCACCTGCTAGCACTAGAAGCCCATGTGCGTGCAAGGAAGGCAGCAGGGAGCGCCGTTGTTCCTGCTGGGCCTTATCTCTTTTACACGATATTCTTTTTTATGGCTGGAGAGTTAGCTTTGGATACAGTGTTTTTTTTTTTGCCTAGAATATTAGCTTTTGACAGTATGCCTTGTATAATTCTTGAACCACATTTGAGCGGTTTAGGAGGTCAATCCCAGCTACACATGCTACGGCTTTTACCATTGCCCGTTCCATAGCTGGACTGGCACATTGAAATGTTGATGACCGTGGAGAAAAAAGAAATCTCAAAGGGAATTCGCTTCATCAGTTTATGAATTAGCATATTCTTGAGATCACTTCCAAGATATGCTTATCTATGCAGAAAGCCCACATGATGAGCTAAGTAATAAGCAACCAGAAAGGTGAGCTTCCAAAATTCAGTTCAGAGTAGGTTTAGGGTTCATGCTCCGGACCATAACATAAAGTTTTCCCAGGACTATTGGAAGAGCAAAACATGCATCCTGTCCGCAGGCAAACCAAATGTGTTGGTCTTGCAGAAATAAATACGAATCAGCCTTCCACATCATAGCACGCACCTACCCAGGAAAGACGTGGGGACAAGGGAATGAACATCACCACAGGATGGACAGTTCCGCATCCCACTATTTCTTGTTGTGCCTCTTACATGACTTCGGTAACATTGGTCTCATGATACGTTCAAGAGGACCAGTTGCATATGCCAATGCCACCCCTTTTGACTCAAAATAAGCAGCAAGGTGGAAAGAATCATGCTTAAATCAGGATTGCTATGCCACCACTACTGTGTTGGTGGACCCCAGCCATATCCTCGCTAACAGCTTCCCCATGATCTTCTGCGAGTTGCTTCTCATGTGCCTCCTTTTCCCATTCGACGCAAGTGACAAAATCATCAACTGTAACTATCATATCCTTGAGTGTTGGTTAGTGTTGGATGTGTGACAGTTTAGTAATGGAATGTTTAATATAGAGGGCATGCCTACGATGGTCGTGCTTTGGTAGGTGCATTCTGGTAACATCCATGGACTACCAGGATCACGTATTTGTCACCTGATCTATTACAATAGTTGAAAATTAAAGGCTTAGCGACCATATCTCATTCGCGATATTGTCGTTAGGGAAAAGGAAAAACATGTAGTGTCATATCCTTAAGTGCATATTCTTGTCAGAAAGTCAAATATAGTAACCCTACAAAAGACTTGAAAAGAAAAAATAATGCAGCCCTTTGATAGGGATCATTAGTAGGCTTCTGCAAAAGCATACCAGGAGAGCTGATGCTGAAGTGTTTTGTAGGCTAAGTATGATGAAGCCAACACTATGCCAAAACTGCACAAAGGAGACATCCTAACCAGTGCAGCTGGATTGTGACGCGTCTCTAATGAAAGATTAGAGACTCATCCAATGGCCAATGGACGAAAGATGTTGTGAATTGTGATCACCTTATCACAGATGTGTGTCAATAAGACGCGTCCACGATGATGAGGGCATGTATTAGAAATGTGTAAAGACAAAACCTGTCTATGACATAAGAACCTTAGAACAAAAAAAGCATCTACCTCACTGAAAAATGTACATGCACAATCTGCATGTAAGTAGTGGGTTCGCTCAAAAATTTCAATATAACTGCACTATTCTCCCATTTAATTTCATATTTTTTCGGTTTTTCAGTTTTTTCTTCCCATCGTACGTACTTATTCCTCTGGTGATCTCGCTCCATCTAATCTAGAGTGTCCTAAACTATGCCTAAAAATTTTACAGCAACCACCAGTATCCAAACGACTTTTTTAATCGCCTACTCGTTGCTGCTTGTTTGTCATGTGACAGCCTTGATGTGATAGCCTAACTACCTAGATGACACCCAGTGCAATGTTCGTGCCACCTATCAATTAGAAGGTCCGCATGTATATATTTATTTGTAACACTTGGCTGTAATGTTATTTTGTGTTACTGCAGGGCATTTTGTGTTATATTAGTATATATGACTATATGAGCAGAATGGTTCATATTAGTTTATATTGTTGAATCTGCCTATACTTGTGGTGGAAATAGAGGTTTTACTTTTAACCAATCAAAACCTTAGTGTCGATGGCAGAACCCATGGTGAGCATCTCAGGACGAACAAGTGTGTAGTGAGACGGAGATGTCATGCGGCAAGACTTGGACCATGCATCACCACTGTGCTCTTTCATCCAGGAGATCTTGCTTGCCTTGCATGATATCTCTCTCATCGGTGAAACCAGAGATGCTCCATGGCACTCTTGCAAGTTCACCACTGCAGTTCTCTAGTGAGCCACTCTTGTGATATCTCCATGCGTATGTTGTATACATTTTCTCATAATTTATTCTCATGTTATAGTCAGAGTCGGTCACAGAAAATTTGCTCAAAGTGGACCATCCTTGTGTGGCATCAGATGACACGACCCATCTAGCTTCATCCCTATTGCTTACCTTATGATTCTTGAGGCCAATCCTAGTTTCAAAGACGCTGCTTCAACCTTGCACATTAAAATTGCATATAATTTTTGTCCACTTTCATCCAATTTAGTAATTAATACGCTCGGGAAAACACGAGATGTTGTTACACATTAGTGATAGCACCAAGTGGCGTAAACCTTTCTGAATAAGTATAAAGAACACCAAAAACTAGCACAAAAACGTTGCTACTAATAATGCCAACTGCCAGCACCTCAATCGAAGCCCTGGAGGGCCTGATCTAGTTATGCAACCACCAGCCATTAGACTATATGTTAGCCTTAGTTGTCTACTTGTGTCCCACTGTATGGGTGCATTCGTAACGCACTCTGACCATACTTAAGCTCTTTTTGCTGTTTAACCTGCTTGAGCAGTTGAATAATTGCCCAATGGTGTATAACGCTCCAATCAGAAAATGAGAGTTGTTCAGCTTCATGATTGAGCCGGAGAAGTCTAGCAGAACTTTGCATCTAGAAATATGTACACATAAGTCAATTTGTCTATAACTCTTATTATCCTTTTTTCTTGTTTTTGTGGGCATTTCTTTTTCCGTGTTGGTGTTGGATCTAGTAACATAACAACATGGCAAATTTTCAGTTATATGAGCAGATGTCAAGTTGCTGCACCAACCGTTTATTTATATATAGTTACACTATATATAGTATCCTGTTAAGTGTCTTTAATTTCATCATCACATTATTAATGAGCAGATCTCTCCCGTGCAAGATATGGTTGTTTTAGAGCATGAATACTTAGCTACAAAATGAAGCTCCTTGACATCAACACACCAACTATATACTGATTAAAAAAAGAGTTCCACTATCACTCGCATAGTATAAATAACCGCCTAAATATAGTCTTTCCAGTTCAGCAAATACTCGACTGATTGTAAGGTAGCTAATACTGCCTAAATATAATCTCATGGTAGAGAGGAGGATGTTATTCAGAATAGTTGGCAAGAAGCCACCATCCCATTATACTGGGAACAGGAGGCATAAGGGGAATACATATGGGACCAAAGAGAACCTCGACAATGGCGTGGGAAACTGGGAATTGCATGCTGCTGGGGCTTTGCTTTCAGGCTGGCCATTCTCATAGCGTGTTAAGATCTTGACACAATGCCTGCCTCATCTGTGAGGGCTTTGCATTGGTCCTGTGTTCAGGAGCAAATTGTGTTAGGTGCACAAGAATCTTGTTCCTTGTCCAACGCAAAATTCTCCTAACATAGCAACAACATTGTACGTACTTCAGTTGAAAATGTTAGAGCCCCATGAGAAAAATGTTTTACCTTCAAGAAAAAAATGTTCCAGCATTTTAAAAAGACTAGTGGAAATGCACGTGCGACACGCACATGGCGGTATAAAAGTATTTGTAAGGGTGAAATGTCATTCTATGTAATTGGCACGTAAATCTTAGTATTTTCCAGAGCCACAATGAATGATTAATTTCATCTTACTATACAAATGACAATATTCTTGCAACAATGATATTTAAGATAATTCATAGAGGTCATAGTTCTATGGATATTCCACAAATATTTTGTCACAAAAATTATGCAAAAATTCGATGGAAACAAGCTCCATTCTTCGAGTATGTCCTTAAATGTACCCATGTTTGAGTGTGTCACACCCCAAAATTTCTGATTTTTGGTTGTGCATAGAAAACACTAAATAAAATAAATTATTTTAATATTTGGATAAAATTTACCAAGTTTAGTTTGAGCTAGCGCAAATTTAGTTATAGAAAAAATGTGAATTTTCAAAGTTTTCTAATTTTGACGGGCGTTTGGATGATGTGATTTTTGCTTGTTGCTTTTTTGTGTGTTGAGAGTGGGCAAAGTCTTTAAAATCCGTTAGTAGGTCGATTTTCCTTCTCCGGCACGCCATTATCTTTTTCTACAGTCAAATTCTTTGTTTCTCGGCTCAAGTTTTCGTTCGGAGTTTCCTAAAATCTTTTCTTTGTAATGCAAATCACTCCTTTCAGTTCCTCGTCCGTCAATCAATCTCTACAAACTTTTAGGGATTTTTTCCAGCTTTTTCTGGAACTTGTTCCTACTTGTCTCTAAGCATAATTTAATCTTTAGATGCTTCAAATTATCTTATCATGGGCTTCAAATACTTTATTTGGGTTCCTCATGTTCCATAATGTCTCTGGGAATTTTCCCCGAATTTTCAGAGCTTTCGGAGTATTTTTCGGGACTTAAATAATAATTCTAGACTTTTCTGAAATTATTTTATCCACGAAATTAATTAATTCTGAAAATAATAAATCTCTCACTTTTCCCAATGCTCAAAGCCCATGTGCAATAATCCTAATAAATCCTAAAGGCATATGTCTTTATTTACTAATGGGCTTTAATGTTTATTTAGGCCCATTAGTGCAGATGGATGGTGCAACGTCAATTGGTACCATATCGCTACTTGACGGGGACGTGGGGAGTTTTTCTCCCTATATATATCTACCAACCCCTTGGACAAAGCACACCAAAACTATCGTAAGGGGAGCCCCTACTTTGGGAAATCCCTCGTGTAGTAAATTAGATTTTTCTCCTCCTCTCGCCGTCGCCGTCGCCGTTGCCGCCACGCTGCCCAGCCTGGCTATACTCTCCTCGGCAACAAGTAAGGCCGCCTGCTGCCGATCTCCAACGTGGCTCGTTCGATCGAGTCTTTGTTCCCGGCAATCTGCTATTTGCCGATAACAATCACCCGGTGCCGCGCCGCCCGTACGTGCTGGCACTGGCGACGTCCATCGTCAGAGAGGATTTCAGCCAGGCTACGCGACGTTGCCTTTGTCCTTCGACGTGGGTGAGCGCATCCACAGGAACCCTCTCTATCTTATTCCCTGTCATACATCGCACGAACCCAGATTTTGGCATGAAACTTCTGTTTGTTTTGCTGCAGACGTATTGCCAGTGGATATCTGTTCTGTCCATGGGGCCGGCAACCTTCCTGCTCCACTGCCCCGTGAGCTCCAGCAGCATAGCTGCCGTCCAACCGCCTGCTCCGGCAGCAGTGTCGATCGGCCATGAAGTTCAGCCAGCAAAGACTCTGCGTTCTTTTCTTCTTCATGCTTGTAAGATCGATCAAATCCATAGGTGCCACGTCTGATCAGCACAGAACTACAACCAAAATCACCGTTGCATGTGAGTTTCTATCACTTTGCAGTTTGGGTCCCTCTTTCTTTGTAATCCATTCATTGTTCTTCGTGTCTTTTGGAGCTTACAATCTGACATGCATCTGTTAGTTTTACTTCCTCACGAGCTATCAACTTATGAAGTCACCATATCAGTATAAGTATATATCATATCTAGTCTACGGTTTAAGTAGTTAAATTTTATACCACCGTTTCATAGTGTATTATCCGCTTTAATTCTTTTCTTTTGGGTTAGCTTTGTGCGGACGCGACCTACGTGTAAGAATCGACGTTCATCATGTCATGTGTTTATAACGTTTGTAAATAATTTAAATATTGAATTTTTTAATGTTAATGCAAACTAGTTTTTTTTAATGTAAAAAGAACATAGGACAATATGGATCTTTCATGATTAATTGCTAACAAAAATATGTTTCTAAATTATAAGTTGCTTAGTTCAAACATGTTTCATATGTGATAGTATTTATTAGATATAATATGATTAGCTTCAACTCAGGTTTTTTTTAATTAAAATATGATTTGTCTAATCTAAAATAATTACTTTTCTCATGATTTTGTTTAACTAAAATAAATCAAGCTTGTAGTCTCTTTCCTTTTATAGTATAAAACTCGCAGTAGTCGTATCTTTTTAGCGATAGTTTCATTATTGGCGTTTCTTGTAATCTCGTGACCGTAGCAACTAGCTTTCTTTTAGTACGTTGTTTACTCTCGTGTGGTGTACTGCTCTTAGTCGTCTCCATTTGTTTGCTTGTATGTTTGTTGGTGTGCTACGATTTGTGAGTAGAAGAGCTGTCCGTAAGTGCCGGAGACCAAAAGGACAGAAGATCGAAGGTTCTACGAGGAGTTGACCATTAGATGTAAAGCAAGTAAAAGGCAAGTATAGCATGGGATCATCCTTGTTACCTATTCACCTTTAATCACTTAATTCATATTGCATGTGTCTACCTTGTTGCCAATAAGGATATCCTAGATATTTGATATCTTCTACCTTGACACCTTTGGGGTATTGCATTGGGTATCTTTGCTAGTGCTCAACTACCACCATGATCTTGTAACTTGACTAATGGTATATGCAATAAATATTAAAATATGACTTTTTAGCAACTTGGAAACAGGGGGCTGGAGTGTTTAGCTACTTTCTAAATGCTTCAGATTCCTCTCCCTAAGGACTTATCTGTAATTGATCATCCGGGACTTACAGTACAACCATGAGGACTACATGGCTCTGGTCTTAGTCTAGTATCTTGCTCTTTCTAGTTTGTAGCAGCTTACCGAAAGGGCAAGAGGGGCATACCGGGCTGGGTATGGGCCTCATCCCCAGGGTGTGTACTATGCTGCGTGTATTAGTGCCACTTTTGGAGATGACTCCACAACACTTGGGAGATGGAATCCTTAGCGACTGCTCCTTATTAGAACAACTAGGGAAAAGCTTCGTAGTGTACCCTGCCTGCTCACCTTGGAAGTGTTTTCGAAGTTATAAACCTGGGCATATGGGTAACACGACTCATGGTGAAAGTGTACAACCTCTGCAGAGTGTAAAACTAGTATATCAGCCGTGCTCACGGTCACGAGCGGCCTTGGAACCCTTACGGAATAGATGATGAACACTGATGATACTGATGATAAAGATGTTCATTAATGATTACTGTTTATGCTATTCATTATTCATGTTTACCTGATCATGTGTTTACAAGGGCTGGTGATAAACTTGTTGCTACTCAATTGCTACAATTGTGACAATTAAAAGCTAATCACAGTTAAACCAGTGTCAGCCTTTTGAGCCTCATGAACCCCGTGTTATATTTGCTGAGTACGACATGTGCTCACCCTTGCTATTTCCCCACACCCCCAGACTCTAGTAAAAGTTTCTCGGAAGATTGGTGAAGACAACGAAGTAGTTCTCATGATACTATCAGAAGTGTTTGGCCTAGGTAGCCGTGTCGATACGGGACCCATGGGATACCCCTCAAGGAAGAAAGAAGATCTAGCCTCACTAGGATTCTTTCCATCTAATCTTAGTAGTAGTATTATTCTGTAATCCTACTAGGAACTCTCATTGTAAATCGACTAGGACTCTGGTCTCCTGACTATATAAAGGAGGGCGGGGTTCCTGGAAGAAAAGAACACTTTACAATCAATCCAACGCAAAGGCTAACGCCAACTGGACGTAGGGCTATTACTCGATCACGATCGAGGGTCCGAACCAGGATAAATCGACCGTCTCTTGCGTTTACCGTCGAGTTCTGCATACGCTAAAGCCCGAACAAACTGCCTCGGGTACCCTCGTGGCAGGCTATCAGTGGTGAAACATCGACAAGATAGCTGGCGCGCCGGGTAGGGGCTTTCGATGAATTTGCATTCGAGAGCTCGATGGACCTCGACAACATGATCTTCTCGATGGGATCGACCTTCATCTTCGGTTCATGGATCTGCGAGGCAGCCGACAATGGCAAGCTCCAAAACTATCTCCTCGAAGATTCGGATCACCATGAAGACCTTTCTATTTCGACGACTACGACAGATCAACTCGTTGGAAGATTCGCGCAGCTCGTGATGTCCGATCCAACTTAGATTTCATGGCTTTGCGCATCCGACTCAAACTCAGGCTCCGCATCCGAGATGGAGTCTTACCCGAGTTCTTTCGAGAAACTGAGTTCTTTTCCGGCGGGGTTCCAGAACACGGCCTCAACCTATCAAGCATTCAATTCGGAAAACATTCAGAGTTCTCTTGAGAGTAGTCCGAGTTCTTTTCCGGCGGGGCTCCAGAGTGCGGCCTCGGCCTATCAAGAATACAACTCAGAGTACACTCAGAGTCCTTTCAAGAAGTCGGGTCCTTTTCCGTTCGGACTCCACAACATGGCAAAATCTTATCAGGCACGGCCCGAAGGATCCCTCGATCCGGTGCTTAGAATGCTGTTGAAAGGAGCTCAGGAAGGTCTCGTACTAACTATAACATCTCAAGACTGCATCATCCACTGATCAGGTTCTGTTCCTGAGGATAGCGGTACCCGACTAGTCGGCACGACGACAGCAACGATTCTACCCTACCAAGAAGGTGACTCGATCTGTGACCTTGAAGCCTCTACTAAAGTTATCGACAACTCCAACAGTGAGGAAACCAACGCCGATAATAGAACAATTCATGCACGAGAAGTATTCATGGTTCGCCGTCCTCAATCACCATTGGTCCCCTTAGAAGCACCCGACATCAGGTCATCGGATGAATCTGAGTCCAACATATCACCCTTTACCTAGGGGCACAATGGTGAGACCGAGAATCAGAAGCAAGCCAGAGAAAGAAAAAATAAATTGAAACAAGGACGCCAACGCCGTGCTAGGCAGCGCAAGAAAGCTTGGACCAGATATGAGTCAGATCTGGTCGAGTACAATAGAAGAAAATCAGAACGAGAAGTCAAAGAAAGACGCGCGGCGAATACACCCTACTATAGGATTCGAGAAGCACTAGAAGAACTCAGAGCGACCTCACATCCCAGTGAAAAACAGGAACAGCTCTAGGACTTTCTCCGGTCAATGGTCCTAAGGATGCACGACGGAAGGACCCGCTCAAGACTACCTGCCAGGTCAACATCTCATGAGCAGGAAGATCAAAATCAAAGGAAGTCCGCTTTCGAGAGACTTGGACCAAGTGGAAGTCACAACAGAGAAAGTAGAAGGGACCATAGTCAAAACTACCGAGTCGAACAACCAAGAAAGACCAGAAGGAAAGTACCTATTCAGACAGCCATGTAGAACTACTCTCACCAAAACAACAGTTGGCTAGAAGGGGGTGCTGAATCAGAATACACAGAAGCTGGAACGTACGATAGATTCCCCTGTTTTGCAAACAGACTTGCTTTAATACGACTACCTCATAAGTTCAAGCCGTCCAACCACTCTAAATATGATGGCAAGACCGAACCAAAGCAGTGGCTCAGGATTTACTCGCAATCGATTGAACTAGCCGGAGGAGACGACGATATCAAGACCTTGTTCTTTCCCATGGCCCTAGAAACCATGCCCCTCCAATGGTTCGATAAATTGAATCCAAGGTCAATCAGAAATTGAGAGGACTTGCAAAGAGTTTTCTGTGAAAATTTTGCGGGTATCATTACACACCCCATCACCCATGCAGAATTAAAAGGACTCAAGCAGAAAGGGGGCGAAAGTCTCAGAAATTACTATCGATGATTTGGCGAACTACGTGCTCAAGTTCATGACATCACCGAACGAGAAGTAATCGAAGCTTTCTCTCACGGAATCATGGCTAGGTGGCAATTTTAGGACTTCTACAAAGAAAACCCGAGAAACAATGAAGAATTCAAACGCACAGTAGAAAAGATGATTACTACAGAGGAGAAGACACGAGAAAGGTTCCCGGATAGAAACAACTGAGACAACCCGAACAAGCAAAATCATCGAAACATCAGACATCAGGAAAGAAAACGTGAACCAGACAACACCATAGCGGTGGCTGACAAATCAAGGAAGTTTTCCAAACCCAGAAGGTATGACGACATTAAAAACATGCATTGCATCTGGCACCCTAAAGGAAATCACACCATCGAAAATTGCTACACCTTCAAAGATCGATACACAAGAAAAGATAGTAAGGGGAACACCAAAGAAGACAATCAAAAAAAAGATAAAGACAACCACGAGATAAGGGATTCCAAAAATCTAGGGGGACAGTAGCAGTGATCTTCGCCGGGGCCACAGATTCCAGAAGCAAACATCAAGAAAAGCTTGCTCTACGAACCATCATGGTAGCAGAACCGGCTACTCCAAGATATCTCAATTGGTCACAATATCCAATCCAGTTTTCAAGAGAAGACCAATGGACTAGCGTAGGAAACGCAGGCCATTACCCACTGGTTCTAGATCCAACTATCGCCGGCATGACTGTCACAAAAGTACTAATCAATGGAGGAGCCAGACTCAACATCATTTTTTCAGAAACGGTAAGGAAGATGGGACTACAACTCGCCGGAATGATTACACCAACGAGCACCCCTTTTATGGGATAGTACCCGGCAAGGCAGCCATGCCACTAGGACAAATCACTCTACCGGTTACTTTTGGAACTCCCTCAAACTACCGTACAGAGTTTATCAAGTTTGAAGTTGTAGACTTCGATTCATCTTATCATGCAATCCTCGGGCGCCCAGCACTAGCAAAATTCATGGCGATACCGCATTACCTATACCTATTGCTTAAGATGCCAGGGCCTAACGGTGTCCTTTCCCTTCGAAGTGATTTGAAGCGTGCTTTTGACTACGACGTTCAGGCAATCCAAATTGTAGCCAAAGCACAAGCCGCCAATGGTAGAAAAGAAATAGCCACTATTGCCGCAGAAATGAGCCCAGAAGAACTAGAGATACCAGCTAAAAAGCCCAGCATCCTCGCACCACCAAAAGAAGCCGACGTCAAGCAAATCGACCTAGGCACCGGTGATCCCTCCAAAACGGCAACCATCAACGCCCACCTCTCGGCAAAATAGGAACTCGTGCTCACCAACTTTCTTCGGGACAACAAAGATATCTTTGCTTGGAAGCCGGCCAACATGCCAGGTGTCCCAAGAGAGTTGGCTGAGCACAGAATCGATATCAATGAAGGCTCCATGCCTATGAAGCAACGGCTACGACGATTCTCACCCGACAAGAAGGCAGCAATTAAAAAAGAAATCACAAAGCTAATGGTAGCTGGATTCATTAGAGAAATCCTTCATCAAGATTGGCTAGCAAACCCAGTTCTAGTAAAAAAAAGAATATGGACGAGTGGCTCATGTGCGTCGACTACATAGATCTCAACAAACACTGCCCGAAAGATCCATTCGGGCTACCACGCATTGATCAGATAGTTGATTCAACAGCAGGATCTGCCCTATTATCCTTTCTTGATTGCTATTCAGGATATCACCAGATCGCATTAAAGGAACAAGACCAGAGCAAGACATCTTTCATTAGTCCGTTTGGTGCCTACTGCTACAAGACCATGTCGTTTGGACTCAAGAGTGCTGGTGCCACTTACCAAAGAGCTATCCAGACGTGCCTTGGTGAATAGATCGACGAAAATGTAGAGGCATACGTGAATGACGTAGTAGTAAAAACAAAGAACCCGAACACACTAATTGAAGACTTAAAGTAAACCTTCGAAAACCTAAAAAGGTGGAGGTGGAAATTGAACCCAAACAAGTGTGTATTCGGAGTTCCTTTCGGACAACTACTTGGATTCTTGGTCAGTCATCGTGAAATCGAAGCCAGCGCCAAGCAAATTCGAGCCATAATAGAGATGGGCCCTCCTCGAAGTGTCAAAGATGTGCAGAAACTAACAGGCTGCATGGCGGCCCTCAATCGTTTCATATCAAGACTCGGTGAAAAAGGGTTACCTTTCTTGAAATTACTAAAGAAGACAGACAAGTTCGAGTGGACAGAAGAAGCCAACGAAGCTTTCAAAAGACTTAAGGCATACCTCACCTCCTCGCCCATTCTCAAACCTCCAAAGAAATACGAAGACATGATGTTGTACATTGCGGCAACTTCTACTGCGATCAGCACAGCGATAGTCGTAGAAAGAGAGGAAGAAGGGCACGTATATAAAGTACAACGCCCCGTATACTACATCAGCGAAGTACTGTCAGAATCAAAAATCCAGTACCCGCATGTGCAAAAAGTACTCTACGCCCTCCTGATCACTTAACGCAAGCTTCGCCACTATTTTGAAAGCCACAAGATTACCGTGGTGACAGATTTCCCACTCGGAGATATCCTACACAATAGAGATGCAACAGGGTGCATATCTAAGTGGGCAGTTGAACTTGGTGCTCTCAATATCGATTTCACCCCACGAAAGGCAATTAAATCTCAAGCCCTTGCCGATTTTGTTGCCGAGTGGACAGAAATTCAATAACCTATGTCAAATACCATCCTTGACCATTGGAAGATGTATTTTGATGGATCACTCAAGCTAGGTGGAGCCGGTGCAGGCGTTCTCTTCATTTCTCCAGACGGAAAACAACTCAAGTATGTCCTTCGGATATTATGGCAAGCTACAAACAATGAAGCAGAATACGAAGCCCTCATCCACGGGCTTCGAGTGGCAATTACCCTCGGAATCAAGCGATTACTCGTCTATGGTGATTCGGCAGTAGTCATCAACCAAGTCAACAAAGATTGGGACTACACCAAAGAAAACATGGGCGCTTACTGTGCTGAAATACGAAAACTCAAAAAATATTTTCAAGGATTAGAAATTCTACATGTCCTGCGCGATTCTAATATTGCAGCAGACGTCCTCGCCAAACTCGGATCGGACAGGGCGAAGGTCCCACCCGGCGTATTCATAGAGGAGTTATCAGCTCCCTCTATCAAACAACCTGGTGAAGTAACCCCTAAACTCCCTGCTAAAGGCACCCAGATTTTGGTAATCACCACCTCATGGACCTAGGTTTTTATTCATTATATCAAAGAGAATAAGTTGCCAGCAGATAAAGAGGAGGCTACCCGAGTTGTTCGCAGAAGTAAGAACTACGTCCTAGTAGGGGACAAGCTCTACAGAAGAGCCGCATCATCAGGAGTACTCCTAAAATGTGTCTCATTTGAAAAGGCAAAGAGATCTTAGACGAAATACACTCAGGTTGCTATGGAAATCATGTCGCTTCAAGAACACTAGTTGGCAAAGCATTCCGCACTGGATTCTACTGGCCAACCGCTTTGAAAGACGCAGAAGAACTCGTTAGAAAATGCAAAGGTTGTCAAATGTTCGCAAGACAAGCTCATGTACCAGCTCATAATCTCATCTGCATCCCACCCGCTTGGCCTTTCTCCTGTTGGGGGCTGGATCAAGTAGGACCTCTCAAGAAAGCAAATGGCGGTTTCGAGTACATCTTTGTAGCAATTGACAAGTTCACCAAATGGATTGAATACAAACCACTCACAAAATACAGCGTAGCCAAAGCAGTCGAGTTCATCCAAGACATTATGCACCGCTTCGGCATGCCCAATCGAATCATCACCGATTTGGGTTCTCCCTTCACAGCTACAGAATTCCAAAGTTGGGCACAGGATTGCGGCTTCGGCATAGATTACGCATCAGTCGCACATCCAGAAGCCAACAGACAGGTAGAAAGGGCTAATGGACTCATACTAGCCAGATTAAAACCAAGATTGTATGAAGAACTAGTGGACTATGGATCCAAATGGATTGAAGAATTACCCAAAGTAGTATGGGGGCTACGAACTCAAATAAGCAGAGCCACTGGATACTCACCATTCTTCATAGTTTAAGGATCATAAGCCCTACTACCTGCCGACTTGATCTAGACGTCACCAAGGATAGAACAATATGAAGGAGAAGCAGAACACACCCGAAGATTAGAACTCGACAGTACAGAAAAAGTCAGAGTAAACGCTACCTTTCAATCAGCTAGATACCTCCAAGGTTTAAGACGCCACTACAACAAGAATACCAAGCCTCGATCACTCCAAATCGGAGACCTAGTACTAAGAAGAATACAAAAAACTGACGAACGCCATAAACTACTCAATCCATGGGAAGGTCCTTTTATTGTCACAAAATTCACCGGACCAGGCACGTACAAGTTGATAACTGTGGATGGAAAAGAAGTCAACAATACATGGCACATCAGCCAACTAAGAAGATTCTACGCATGAAAACAACTCAAGGAAGAATATATATACAAGCCACAAGAGATTAACGTTTATGATCAATAAAGATGGTGTTCCTCGACAACATATGTCTTATTATGGCTTATCAACATTCATGATCAATAAAGATAGTGTTCCTCGACAACATATGTCTTATTATAGCTTATCAACGTTCATGATCAATAAAGATGGTTTTCCTCAACAACATATGTCTTATTATGGCTTTCCCCGAATTGTTTTCACTAAACATACCGGCCGAGAGCAAAAGAGCTGAAAAGATGCTTGAGCCCGCCGATCAAGGTACCTAATAAGCTAACACCCGGACCAAAAAGCAAAATGGCTGAAATTATGCCTAAGAATACCGGCCGAGAGCAAAAGAGCTGAAAAGATGCTTGAGCCCGCCGATGAGTGTAGCTAATAAGCTAACACCCGAACCAAAAAGCAAAATGGTTGAAATTATGCCTGAGCATACAGGCCGAGAGCAAAAGAGCTAAAAAGATGCTTGAGCCCGCCGATGAGGATAGCTAATAAGCTAACACCCGAACCAAAAAGAAAAATGGTTGAAACTATGCCTAAGCATACCGGCCGTGAACAAAAAAGCCAAAAAGATGCTTGAGACTGCAGATGATGGTAGCTGATAAGCCAACGCCCGAACCGATCCTAAGATGTTTTTACAACCAGGGAAAGAGCCAGATGCTGGCCACATCTCGAGTTAAGCAAAAAAGCAAAAAAGAAGCTGAAGATACTTGAGATTGCTAGTCCTAAGTCCTTTTAGTACTAATAAGAATCAAGAAAGTTTGTCAAGACAACGATCTACATATACCGAGTTGTTTACACGGTGCAGACGAAAGCCAGACAAGCACTCGGCAAATCAAACGACTACTCGGAAAAAATTCTGATCACTTGGACAACTCATTCAAAGAATAAACAAGGCAAAGACGTCCAGGCAAAGAAGACATCAACAAAAAATAAAGAATCTTCATTCAAAAAGAAGTATAATATCCTATTACAGAGGCTGGAGTACAAAGGTCAATTACTTCGAGCATCGTCATCAGGAGAAGAAATATCAATATTAAGATTATCCACGATCCTCCTGGCTAAATCTTCGACCACAGGCTCCACCTTTTCAACGGCATCCAGATATTCTTGACTCTCGGCTTCCTCTGCAATCTTGGACAAAGGCACCTCTAGAGCAAGAACCCAGACCTGGGCAAGAACATTTTTGGTACATAGTTGGGCGCACCTCTTCACGAACTCCTAGAAACGGGTTGGAACTTGGGGAATAAACTGAGCCCAAGATTGACCATCATCTGTTGAAGTTCGGAGAAGATCGGCTACTGACCAAAATGATTTCCACAAAGCATTCCAGTTCTCAGTAGCCGTCGCCAACTTACCAGTCAAGACTTCAACAGTTTTTTGGACCTACACAAGATCCCTGTCAGCTCCACGCCTAATCAACTTGGCAAGCGTGAGTTCTTCTTCAGCACGAGTAATTACCTCCTCAGCCCTGTTGTGACTATTGCGAACAAGTATCTTCATTTCCTCAATACCCTCCGAGAGCTTCTTCTTTTCAACTCGGAGAGCTAGACCAGGCACCAAAAAAACAAGTCAGCAGAAAGGGAAATTTGAATACAAAAGGAAACAAAAAGAACCCACAATACCATTGCACTCATTCTTCATGGCCTCCACAATCTTCAAGGCCTCCTGGACAGCAGCATCCCTCCGCTTTTCTGCCTCAACCACCCGGGCATGGAGAGCCTGTTCCTCCCTTTGGTGCGTTTAGCACTCGGTCTCCATCTCGGCCCGACAGAGGTCAAGCTCTATTTTTAGGGCACTAACCTCAGAAGACAACTTTTTCTTGGTTTCAGACAAGAAAAAGAAGCCGGTATGATCCCGAGAAAAAGACTGAACAAAAAGAGAGAGAGAATAAGAACAGAAGAAAGACGAACATCCAAAGAAAGAACTTCAAAAAAACTTACCTGGAGTTTTTCCCCAAAAGAAGTCGCAAAGGTTCCCCAGGCAGCGGTTAGCTCTGACAACCGATAAGTGGCATCGAATTGTTGCAACACATCATCATCCAAACGCTGACCACTAGTAGCAAGAGGAGCAGAGGGAGAAGCCAGCCGATGCAAAGAAGGCAAGACCAGGGCCGTATCCAGGGAAGCCCCAGCTACCTCCTCAGATGGAACCACCACAGCGGCCACGGTCACCCCCAGAGCCAGCAAATCAGCTGCAACGTGATCACCAGGGAACCCTGTCTCCCTCATAGCCACCTCGCCGACTGTACATTCTGAGTCCCGAGACTCAGCACACAGGGGCGCACCAGAGGACTGACAAGAAGTCGACTGAGGGTTAAGGGAAGGCGAGGGTCTAGAAGATGATAAGGAAACTCACAGTAGGAGGCGAGTTGTTAGCACAATACTCAAGGACAGCATGCGGAACGACGCTTACTCCTTTCAACATCTTCTGAAGGCGCTCGAGCAACTCCTCATCAGTCAACTCAAGGGCAGGGACCATGCGAGAAGGATCATCCGCTCCAGAGTACTCAAAACCATAATTCTCTCGCTCCTTCAGATGCTGAACATAGCGGCGAAGAAAACTAGAAACGATACCAAAGCCGGTCAAGCCCTACTGTTTCAGAGTACATATCCTCTCAAGAAACGGCTTGATCGCCTGGAGCTCATCCATCGTTAGGGGATTCTTTTCCCATCAGTCATTAACCACGGGACCAGAACCAGAATGAACAGCAAGAGGAGGAATCATATTGGTGGCATAAAACCAGTCGGCACGCCAATCCCTCACAGAATCAACCAAGTCATAATCAAAGAATTTACTCTTAAGACCCTGACGAAACTGAATCCCGTAGCCACCAAGAACATGGGTGTCATCGCGGCGGGGTTGTGGCTTCAGATAGAAGAAGTAATGAAAGAGAGAAAGAGAAGGAGGAATTCCAAGAAAAGTTTCACAAAGATGAACAAAAACAGAAAGACGAAGGACAGCATTAGGAGCAAGATGGTTCAAGCTAATCCCAAAATAACTGAGAAATCGATGAAGAAAGCAGAAGCAGGGAGGCAGAGTCCAGCATGGATAAAGGAGACAAAAAGAACAATCTCACCAGGGCCTAGAGTTGGGTCTCGATGTTGGCCTGGAGCTTTCCATTCAGCAAACTCCTTGTCCTGGATCAGACCATCACTGACAAGCTCACGCAACTGATCCTCAGTCGTAGTCGGAGCCGGCCAGATCTTCTGAGCAGCCCTCATGGCTATGAATTCTTGATTTTCAATCACAGAAAGCGATGCCTCCTCATCTACAAAAGTTGCCTGGGACTTGCTCGCTGATTTCTTCCTACTCATATACTAGCAAAAGCAATAAAGCACTAAGAAACGATGATGCTCAGACGGCGGCGCTCAGATGACGGCGACAATGGCGACGGCGGAGTTTTGAAGACTAGGGTTTCAAGGCAAAAGCAGGGCAGCAAAGAAAAAGAAGAGGAAAGGCCTTTAAATAGATTTTATAGCAATAAAAACGTAGCCCACCAGGCCCGTTTAAACATGGCATGAGAACGCAACGATCATTTCTCACCATAACTGACACAGCTGAAATGATGGACGGCACACTTCCACACAACGGTACAGTTCAACGGGCAGATTTCAGACTTATCCATCCAGCACCACGGCAGAGTCATCATATTGCTACAAAAAGAACTCATCAACCATGAAGCAACAAAGGGTTACCTCACAAGGAACACAAGAACCCGGTTCTTATAGAAAGAACTCGGGAATCTCATAAACAACTAGGACATCAGCAGAAAAAGGAATTACAACTCAGAAGACAAGATTCTTTCCATTATAAATGGCTTCAAAAATACAAGATTACACATCTTACAAGACCCAAACTCGGTACTACGACAAGCAAGGTAGCAAAAAGGAACCCGGACACAACTAGGCTCTACAACGACTACGTGTTCCAAATTGCTACTCGGTAGAACAGACCGCACTCAGATACACTATTTTCTTCAAAGGACGAACGCAGTACATCCAAGGCAGAAATCAGCAGCACGGCAGAAAAACATGGACCAGGGGAGGCCTGTAGGCATTTGTCTACCCTAGCCCGACGTGATGCAGGATCAGGTGTTGATCTGCACCGGACAGTCGCAGGGCAGGCGAGGAGGATCAACCTAGAACTGCCGGATGAAGGAACATATCCCACATCACAAGACTTCCTCCAACTACCGCCACGTACTTCCTGGTACAATGCCGCTGCGAGATTAGTCTACCTCTAATCCCTATCACAAGACTCCCTCCAGCTACGACAAGATATACAAGAACTACAAAATACGTCCGGGGGCTGCTCTACTTCACAAGCTATCATATTCATGACTATAGAGATTTCAGACCACGCAACAAAATGCTCGATAAATCAAAACAGCACACCAGGAGAGTATTTATAGACCAAAGAAGCAGTGCACATGGACCAGGAGCACCAACGGAACAAACCTAACAAAGGACACAGTGAAAAGACAGAATTCAATGAAAGAGGACTCAGGCGTGAAGGAACAGTACTCAAGAACGAGCATATTCGGAAGAATATACCAACACTGTACAACTCGTGAACAAACAACATTTACACTCAACCACCACCATACAACTACATCTGACAACAGTAGACTATTAGAGAATATGCCAAGATCTTGTATTCGAGTTCTTTTTGAATAAAAGAACCTAGATATATGCTCGGGGGCTGCAACAGGAGAGGTTTTCAGTTCTTTGAACAACTCAGATTCAAGACCCTCCAACTTTTTGTTTCAAATAGCAAGAGGCTCGGGGGCTACACTCAGTGAGTGCACTTTTTCTTCAAAAAGAAGTGCACGTCACTCAGAAGACTTCTTCAAGATAGGAGTTTTCAAACAACATAAGATTCAAGACCCTCCAACTTTTTGTTCCAAATAGCAAGAGGCTCGGGGGCTACACTCAGTGAGTGCACTTTTTTCTTCGAAAAAGCGCACGTCACCAAGAAGGCTTCTTCAAGACAGACCACTTCAAGGCCTCACTGCAAAAAGAACCCGGACCGAGCTATATCCGAGTTCTTTTTGATAAAGAACCCGGGTATATGCTCGGGAGCCCTTCGACGCAGAATCAGAGCAATTTCAAGGCAAGACCCTCTAGCTCCTTGTTCCAAATAGCAAGAGGCTCGGGGGCTACACCCAGATGGATGTACTTTTTCTTCGAAAAACACACACCACTCAAAGATCCCAAGAAGCGCTACATGGTTTCACTCAAGAAAGCACTCGGACGACGCTTGTTCCTGCTCAGCAACACCTGAAGGAACAAGACGAGGCTTCTAGAGCTCAACCATGAAGTGCTCGGGGGCTTGTCGATATGGGACCCACAGGATACCCTCAAGGAAGGAAGAAGATCTAGTCTAACTAGGATTCTTTCCATGTAATCTTAGTAGTAGTATTATTCTATAATCCTACTAGGAACTCTCATTGTAAATCGACTAGGACTCTATTCTCCTGACTATATAAAGGAGGGCGGGGTTGAACACTTTACAATCAATCCAACGCAAAGGCTAACGCCAACTAGACGTAGGCTATTACTCGATCACGATCGAGGGTCCGAACTAGGATAAATCGACTGTCTCTTGCGTTTACCGTCGAGTTCTGCATACGCTGAAGCCCGAACAAACTGCTCCAGGTACCCCTGTCGACGAAATATGGTCGGCAGTCTACCTAGGGGTATGCCCAAGGTAGTAGATTATTGCCAGACAGGTGCACAAGCTACAAACAAGATGATGACGCAAGACAGACACGAGGTTTTATCCAGGTTCGGCCACCGTGAGGGAGTAATACCTACGTCCTACGTCTGATTGTATTGTTGTATGTCAATGAGATGTGTTTTTTAGAGGGGTCCCCTGCCCGCCTTATATAGTCTGGGGGGCAGGGTTACAGATCTAGAAACTAATCCTAACCAGTTACAACTGCCATAGGTGGCCGGATAAGGATTCCTATTCTAACTGACCAGGATCTTGCTTGATCTCCAAATCTGCCTTGATTCCTTGCGCGGAACTCCAAACAGATTGGCTGGACCGCGCGTCGTCTTCTAGTGAGCTAGATCCCCTAGTCCAAGCCAGCCCGAGCCTAGCCATAAGGGTATAGGGGTTAATACCCCCACAGCTAGTCCCCGAGCACCATGTATTATGCTGCGACACACCGTTCGATCTCCTTCGACTAATGCGATCCGTCTTCATGTCATCTCCAACTGATTGAAACATTGTCCAACCGAATGTGCCAACATTCTAGTCAGAACAGAGAGCAGTAGACCATGATTATAGCCAAAGATTCCGGTTGTCCGAAGAATGCATGGTGCTCTTAAAGAAAAAAGAAAAATATTTCTTTCCTTATCAAGTGTGCCCACTTGTATTTCTGAAAAGAAATGTAAGTGCCTCTTGGACAATAGTAATTCTAGCAATCAGTCAAAGCATAGGGGTCGATAAGATAAACACATTCACCGCAAGGTGAAGTATGCCCACTTAGTCCCCGAGCCTGGTAGTAGGTGACGTAGGCACGTGGTGCCAGGGTCTAAAAAGAATTCCCAGTTAAGTTGAGAATCCAATCGTCGTACAGGCGATACAAGATGCACCGGCAGGTGCATCGTACCGATGTAGTCCCCGAGCTTGCTAGAAGGCGAGGTATGAGCCTTGTAGCAAGCTCTAAACGAGAAAGAATATCCCAATTGTATGCGAGTCGCCAGTCGCATGTAGTTGAGACGCAAAGTCCCCGAGCTGTGGTCGGAGAGTGGTCGAGGCAGTCCCCGAGCACAGGTCGAGGGGCGAGCGGCAGAGTCCACGAGCTATGGTCGGAGAGTTGTCGAGGCAGTCCCCAAGCACAGGTTGAGGGGCAAGCGGCGAAGTCCCCGAGCTGTGGTCGGAGAGTTATCGAGGCAGTCCCCGAGCACAGGTTGAGGGGCGAGCGGCGAAGTCCCCGAGCTGTGGTCGAAGAGTGGTCGAGGCAGTCCCCGATCACAGGTCGAGGGGCGAGCGGCGAAGTCCCCGAGCATAGCTCGAGATCCCTGCAGTATAAATATATAGAACGGTAGTATATGATGTACAAAATAATAATTTATGGAGAAAAATCAGCAGTAAAGAAATAACGTATGACGCTCAGCAGTCATTTGCAAATGAGCATGATGTGATAAAGCAGTTGGTGCTTTGTAAACATCAGTGTTAAAATGAAGTTTGTGTTTATACTTTATATAAATCGCCCAACCAGTTAGCGTGTAGCTGAGTCTCTAGCCCTAGCTAGCCTATAGTCCAAAACGTCGAGCGCGGAGCCCGTGCACGTGTAGGAGGAACAGGCGTCGCTAAGGAGCCGCTGCCGACCACCCATAACGTAGAGGGCAGACGCTCGTGCACGTGTAGGGAGGAGCCGGAGACAAGGCCGTCTCTGGAGGCATCGAGCGTCAACATGACTGGTCGAGGATTTGTATTAAGTATAGCTGTATGTTATCTTTAAGATGGTATACATGGACAAACGTTATTTGAAGAATAATCATGACGAGGACGTTGTGGAGAAACGTCGTAATGAAAATTGTGTTAAATATAAATATTAGAAGTGTACTTGTCTTTGGATAGAAATCTGGTCGGTGGCGGTGAAGTTGTCCGGTCCTCGAGCTTTCTGACTTGTCGTCACAACGATGGTCGCGGTTGTCGTAGCGCCATTCTTCGCGGCGATCATCATTGCGACGTGGTCTGGTGGTCGACGTGGTCGGAGCTCGGCAGAGCCGCTCGGGACGTGGTCGGAGCTCGGTGGAGCTGCTCGGGACGTGGTTGACCTGGTCGTGGTCGACGTGGTCGGTCGGGACGTGATCAACGTGGTCCGTGGTCGAAGTGGTCGGAGCTCGGCAGAGCCGCTCAGGACGTGGTCGACGTGGTTCGTGGTCGACGTGAGCTCGGGGGAGCCGCTCGGGACGTGGTTGACGTGGCCCGTGGTCGACGTGGCTCGACGCGGCTCGCTCAGCGGCTCGCTTGGCTTGACGTGGCTCGACGCGAGCGGCTCACTTGGCTCGACATGGCTCACTAGATGGCTCGGCGTGGCTCGCCTCTGGCTGAGACCGCTCGCTGTTGGAGTCGTCGTATTTGGCTCCATGATGATGGATACGTGCAAGTAGACCTCACGTGTAGTTGCTTTGCTTCCTTCCGTGCAGATGTATATACGTATATACATGCTACGTATCTTGTTAGCTTTGCATGGCTTGGGTAGATCGCGCGTCCTTGCTGCATGCAAAGCCGGAATTAACTAGAGCTTTTCAGATCTTGCACGCTGTCGATGGTTGACTCCGATCCGGTGCATGGCTATGATGCCTGGGCCCATCGTGCGGCCAGAGCATGACTCCGTAGATTGAACCCACGTCGGGCCTCCTTGATTGGTCAATGATAAGTGTCCTCGGTGCAGATCCATGATCGATCGTGGTCGGGTGCGACATGCACGCTCGTCGAGTCGATCTGCTCACACCCGCGAGATGCGTTGCGGCATCAGGTCCTTGTTGTAGGTCGTCGTGGTTGCCGAAGGACGCCGCCGCGATCAGTCGAGTTGTTATTGACATGTTGAAGAAGAAAATCCCATCCGATTCGTCGAAAGATCAGCGCGCACAACCCCTAAAGGGGACCCCTACCTGACGAAATATGGTCCGCAGTCTACCTAGGGGTATGCCCAAGGTAGTAGATTATCGCCAGACAGGTGCGCAAGCTACGAACAAGATGATGACGCAAGACAGACCCGAGGTTTTATCCAGGTTCGGCCGCCGTGAGGGCGTAATACCTACGTCCTACGTCTGATTGTATTGATATATGTCAATGAGATGTGTTTTTTAGAGGGGTCCCCTGCCCGCCTTATATAGTCTGGGGGGCAGGGTTACAGATCTAGAAACTAATCCTAACCAGTTACAACTGCCATAGGTGGCCGGATAAGGATTCCTATTCTAACTGACCAGGATCTTGCTTGATCTCCAAATCTGCCTTGATTCCTTGCGCGGAACTCCAAACAGATTGGCTGGACCGCGCGTCGTCTTCTAGTGAGCTAGATCCCCTAGTCCAAGCCAGCCCGAGCCTAGCCATAAGGGTATAGGGGTTAATACCCCCACAGCTAGTCCCCGAGCACCATGTATTATGCTGCGACACACCGTTCGATCTCCTTCGACTAATGCGATCCGTCTTCATGTCATCTCCAACTGATTGAAACATTGTCCAACCGAATGTGCCAACATTCTAGTCAGAACAGAGAGCAGTAGACCATGATTATAGCCAAAGATTCCGGTTGTCCGAAGAATGCATGGTGCTCTTAAAGAAAAAAGAAAAATATTTCTTTCCTTATCAAGTGTGCCCACTTGTATTTCTGAAAAGAAATGTAAGTGCCTCTTGGACAATAGTAATTCTAGCAATCAGTCAAAGCATAGGGGTCGATAAGATAAACACATTCACCGCAAGGTGAAGTATGCCCACTTAGTCCCCGAGCCTGGTAGTAGGTGACGTAGGCACGTGGTGCCAGGGTCTAAAAAGAATTCCCAGTTAAGTTGAGAATCCAATCGTCGTACAGGCGATACAAGATGCACCGGCAGGTGCATCGTACCGATGTAGTCCCCGAGCTTGCTAGAAGGCGAGGTATGAGCCTTGTAGCAAGCTCTAAACGAGAAAGAATATCCCAATTGTATGCGAGTCGCCAGTCGCATGTAGTTGAGACGCAAAGTCCCCGAGCTGTGGTCGGAGAGTGGTCGAGGCAGTCCCCGAGCACAGGTCGAGGGGCGAGCGGCAGAGTCCACGAGCTATGGTCGGAGAGTTGTCGAGGCAGTCCCCAAGCACAGGTTGAGGGGCAAGCGGCGAAGTCCCCGAGCTGTGGTCGGAGAGTTATCGAGGCAGTCCCCGAGCACAGGTTGAGGGGCGAGCGGCGAAGTCCCCGAGCTGTGGTCGAAGAGTGGTCGAGGCAGTCCCCGATCACAGGTCGAGGGGCGAGCGGCGAAGTCCCCGAGCATAGCTCGAGATCCCTGCAGTATAAATATATAGAACGGTAGTATATGATGTACAAAATAATAATTTATGGAGAAAAATCAGCAGTAAAGAAATAACGTATGACGCTCAGCAGTCATTTGCAAATGAGCATGATGTGATAAAGCAGTTGGTGCTTTGTAAACATCAGTGTTAAAATGAAGTTTGTGTTTATACTTTATATAAATCGCCCAACCAGTTAGCGTGTAGCTGAGTCTCTAGCCCTAGCTAGCCTATAGTCCAAAACGTCGAGCGCGGAGCCCGTGCACGTGTAGGAGGAACAGGCGTCGCTAAGGAGCCGCTGCCGACCACCCATAACGTAGAGGGCAGACGCTCGTGCACGTGTAGGGAGGAGCCGGAGACAAGGCCGTCTCTGGAGGCATCGAGCGTCAACATGACTGGTCGAGGATTTGTATTAAGTATAGTTGTATGTTATATTTAAGATGGTATACATGGACAAGCGTTATTTGAAGAATAATCATGACGAGGACGTTGTGGAGAAACGTCGTAATAAAAATTGTATAAAATATAAATATTAGAAGTGTACTTATCTTTGGATAGAAATCTAGTCGGTGGCGATGAAGTTGTCCGGTCCTCGAGCTTTCCGACTTGTCGTCACGACGATGGTCGCGGTTGTCATAGCGCTGTTCTTCGCAGCGATCATCATTGCAACGTGGTCTGGTGGTCAACGTGGTCGGACCTCGGCAGAGCCGCTCGGGACGTGGTCGGAGCTCGGTGGAGCCGCTTGGGACGTGGTTGACCTGGTCGTGGTCGACGTGGTCGGTCGGGACGTGATCAACGTGGTCCGTAGTCGAAGTGGTCGGAGCTCGGCAGAGCCGCTCGGGGCGTGGTCGACGTGGTTCGTGGTCGACGTGAGCTCGGGGGAGCCGCTCGGGACGTGGTCGACGTGGCCCGTGGTCGACATGGCTCGACGCGGCTCGCTCAGCGGCTCGCTTGGCTTGACGTGGCTCGACGCGGCTCGCTCAGCGGCTCACTTGGCTCGACATGGCTCACTAGATGGCTCGGCGTGGCTCGCCTCTGGCTGAGACCGCTCGCTGTTGGAGTCGTCGTATTTGGCTCCATGATGATGGATACGTGCAAGTAGACCTCACGTGTAGTTGCTTTGCTTCCTTCCGTGCAGATGTATATACGTATATACATGCTACGTATCTTGTTAGCTTTGCATGGCTTGGGTAGATCGCGCGTCCTTGCTGCATGCAAAGCCGGAATTAACTAGAGCTTTTCAGATCTTGCACGCTGTCGATGGTTGACTCCGATCCGGTGCATGGCTATGATGCCTGGGCCCATCGTGCGGCCAGAGCATGACTCCGTAGATTGAACCCACGTCGGGCCTCCTTGATTGGTCAATGATAAGTGTCCTCGGTGCAGATCCATGATCGATCGTGGTCGGGTGCGACATGCACGCTCGTCGAGTCGATCTGCTCACACCCGCGAGATGCGTTGCGGCATCAGGTCCTTGTTGTAGGTCGTCGTGGTTGCCGAAGGACGCCGCCGCGATCAGTCGAGTTGTTATTGACATGTTGAAGAAGAAAATCCCATCCGATTCGTCGAAAGATCAGCGCGCACAACCCCTAAAGGGGACCCCTACCTGACGAAATATGGTCCGCAGTCTACCTAGGGGTATGCCCAAGGTAGTAGATTATCGCCAGACAGGTGCGCAAGCTACGAACAAGATGATGACGCAAGACAGACCCGAGGTTTTATCCAGGTTCGGCCGCCGTGAGGGCGTAATACCTACGTCCTACGTCTGATTGTATTGATATATGTCAATGAGATGTGTTTTTTAGAGGGGTCCCCTGCCCGCCTTATATAGTCTGGGGGGCAGGGTTACAGATCTGAAAACTAATCCTAACCAGTTACAACTGCCATAGGTGGCCGGATAAGGATTCCTATTCTAACCGACCAGGATCTTGCTTGATCTCCAAATCTGCCTTGATTCCTTGCGCGGGACTCCAAACAGATTGGCTGGACCGCGCGTCGTCTTCTAGTGAGCCAGATCCCCTAGTCCGGGCTAGCCCGAGCCTAGCCATAAGGGTATGGCAGGCTATCGGTGGTGAAACATCGACAAGCCCCCAGTCAGCCGTCCCTGTGAAGAATGGAGCCTAAAGATTAGCTACCGTTCCGCGATACTCTGATGTAAGTATTAAGTATGAGTATGTTTCGTTATATAATAAAGCATTATCTCTTGATACTATAGTAATTTGTCGCTATATGTGTGATTTGACTTTCTGGGCACACATATAGTTAGTACTCAGCTTTGTCTTTAAAACTGGGTGTGACAGAGTGCATTTGTGTTGAAACCAGTTAAATTATTCAGTGCGTGCACTAATAAATGAAACAACTAATAAAACAAAGTCATTTCAATGAAAATTAAAATTGGTGTCAATGAACCATTTAAAATGGAGCAGAAATAACAGTACATTTTACCATAGATCTGGTTCCAGTTCTAAAGCACAGGATACAAGAGTTGTTTACAGAGGAAATATCTTTATGTTCTAACTTATTGTGCCAGTTTTGTTAAAAAAAGTCACCACAACATCAACCATTAATAATATTTGCACATTATTTGTGCTCCTTGGCCAAGCAATAAATATCATGCAGCCAGTGCTACGGTAATAACTTATATTAATACAATAGAGTTCTATATCCCATGAAAGCTAAAGTTAATCTTAGTGTTTATTTATGCAGCCTAAGAAAATAGTGTACTGGAAACTTATAGCTGCCTTGAGTTTATAAAATATTATGGAATATCATCAAGTCTATATTGCATCCTGCAGATTTGCAACATAAATATATAGCTTGGCAAAGTATCTCTTCATTATTTCACTAATTTAATACATAGATATCCAAGTTATGAAAGAAAAAAGAGGCAATGCATGCATTAAAAAATTGATAGAAAAACATGGCACAAGATGGAGAGAATCTGTGTGATATTCGTGAGCATTGAGAGCTTAGCATGCTCATTAAGCCGCAACTATAAGGGGAATAACATATCATGGCTAAGCACCAGATCACCACACTTTCGGAAGTCACCTACCTAAAGTCTATACAGCCTGCAAAACTAACAAAAATGAAAAGAAGATCCCAAGCATCACTCTGTACAAAGTCTCATATAGAAGACAATAACTCGTGTATCTGCAACTCAAACATGGATAGCATTTTTCAGTTATGTCATGCATACAACTATCAGTTTAAAGAGTGAAGAAAGCATAGACGATGGTTATGTAGAACACATGTACAGCGACCAAACAAACAACTCACCTCTATCGCAGTTTTGCCAATTTCCCCAGCTTGTCAGGTATTGTGCCGAGAATTGGAAATATGTTGCATCGTGCTCATAGATTCTTGTGCAAACAATTAATAAATATAGAGGAATCTGATATCTAATTGTGCTAAATCAACCAAATTCAAATAGTTAACAGATGCAGGGGGCATTGAAGTTCACCTTCCTGCTGCCGCTCGGTGACGATGCGTGGGTGAGGCGAATGATGGATCGTTCATGGCACATACGGCAAGTCTTTGGGCTGGCCTTATCCAGGGATCCTACTGCAGATGAAGAAGGAATCCAGTAGAGTTCTGGAACCAGCAAAGGCTGGAACTGCTGTTGGCGAGGGCTTGCTACCTTCCTGCTGCACAGCACAAACACAAGAGACAAATACACATTTCTGAACATCAGTGCAAACCAAGATGGCTCGATGACGGCAATGTTATCGGCAGGAATGTATGATCAAGATTCAATAAGAATTGGTATGCAACATATGATTTCTTGTTGCTTCAAGGTAGTTGTGAAGGATTCTTTATTAAGCAAAATGCAAACATGTGAAGCGGTGTACCACCTGCCCTGTTTTTGACCTTTGGTAGATAACCATCAGTGATCAGTAAGATTGCAAAAGAGAATCAGAGTTCTAAATTTTGAGTTCAGGAAACTTTAGATGTTTAACTACGCAGAAATATATCTCACGGAATGTAACCTCCGGTAACACAATGCAATTAGAAGCAGGAGGTAACACTTAAATGCAATTAAAAGTAGGAATATTTTTCACAGAACATAAACTATAGTGACACAGTCACACAGATGCTACTGCATAAATTTGCCACTGAGAAGCGTATACTGTTCAGAATTTTTCTGACAAAGAAAAGGGCCATCTACACCGCTGTACAGAACATTTTCAGGTAGAGATGGCAATGCAGAGTTCAGACGGAGGAACGGAGCTGTTGGGGGTGCAGTTGACTCACTTGGGTCGTTGTTGGAGAGCGTGGCGGTGCCTGAGAAGACGCAGGCCTGCGGGTTCTGGTTGTTGCGGTTGTTGCGCTGGTAGAAGCAATTGACGGCGTAGGAGCAGTGGGCCTTGATGGTGTCTGGCGCGAAGCAGGCGCCGTTCTGCAGGATGGGCTTGCAGTCGGCGCCGCCGCCGCAAGCGTAGTCCAGCGCAAGGTATTCAAATGACAAAAAATTTCGGACCTGACCGAAATGGGTGAATCTCGGAAATTTTGAAATTTCGGACCGGGATTCAGTCATTTTGACTGATCAAACTATTCAGATTTAGCTAATATTTGATTGAAATTGGGCCAAAATTTGATAAAAAAGCATGAAGATGAAATGAACTAATTATAGCTTGGTAAGTTTGCAATTCTATATCGAAATAAGAACTTGTAGGCATGTTTGAACTCTAGACTTGACTGAAAAATCGAATTTGACTGAAATTTTTGGCTGTTTCGGACCTCACCGAAATGGGTGAATTTCACATAAATTCGGTGATTTCAGGGCGAATCCCAGATCCATGGTCCAGCGTATTCTGCAGCGCGCTGTCCGCCAGGTCCGAGCGGCACCCGCACCACGCACCATTTTGCAGTTGCAGGCACAGCCACAGGGCGTCCAGGCATCCTCGTCCGTGCCGGCAGGCGTGTCCGGCGGCGACCGTCGTCCTCGTCCGGCCGGGCGGTGCGCGGGCCTGAGTTTCCGCTTCGAGCAGCACACGCACCATGCACCGTTTTGCGGTTTCCAAGCACAGCCACAGGGCGTCCAGCGTGTCCGACGGCGTCCGTCGTCCTCGTCCGGCCGGGCGGCGTGCGGGACTGAGTTTCCGATCCGAGCGTCACACGCGCCACGCACCTTCTTGTGGTTCCAGACACAGCCACAGGGCATCTCACGTCCTCGTCCGTGCCGGCAGGCGCGTCCGGCGGCGTCGGTCGTCCTCGTCCGGTTGGGAGGGGCAACGCTAGATGGGTCGTAGGGAGAGGAAACCAGAGCAGAGGGAGAGGAGCGTGGGAACCGCTCAGCGGAGAGAGAAGAGGTGAAGGCAGCGGCGGTACAAGATCGAGGAGACGGGATCGCACATCCGAAGCGGGAAGGAGAGGAAGGTTTCGGTGCAGGTACAGGCGGGCGGGTAGGCTCGCGTGGGTGAAAAAAACGCGAAGGAGTCATCCTCCCCAACGTGAAACACACCTGTTTCATATGTTCCTGCTGTGTTTCCCTCGTGGGTCCACCCGTCAATCTAAGATGGGTAGGAAGATTTTCTGGTGACAATAGATTTCTAATTCCTTCGCTCCTTTATAGCATAGATATAACAGATCTAGCATCACATGAAGAAATTAATTATCAATGAAAATTCTGTACAGAATAAAGATATGTTGTGTAAGGGAGGCATGTGAAAAAATAGATGTAATAAAGCAAGAAGTAATACAATAAGGAAGATATTGTGGACACTTTCATTGGGAAGCAATACAGCAAGAAGAAGACGAAGGCGTCAACAACTGTTAGTGGCTAAAATAGGAGTCAATTCCCTCAATGCCACTAAAAATTATAGAACTTCCCTCAAAGCATCCAAATTTTCCTTCTCCCTTCACTGCCATCAAATGGAAATTTCGTTTCCCGGGATGCCATTCCGTCGGATTACAGTCAAGTGGCTGTTAAGTTTCATACAAAAATGATCATTCTACTCTCCGAGTGACAGTACAAAATTGCTATATTTTCTTAGATAGCAGTGCACGCTATTTTCGTCCATTCCTCCAGATAACTTTACATTGAATATTTATTCATTCCAAATATGTAACACATATATTTATTATTACATAAACAAGAAGGCAGCGAGCACATGTCTGACAGATATTTTAGTGAGCTGAGAATTAAATAAGAGGCACAACAATAGTTAGGTCTCCACATTTGACATCGACATGTGCTAGTCTTACACATCATCGTTACATCATATGGTCCAAGATGGTACTAATAGCCAACAAATTACAATACCACAAAGAGCATTACAATTGTGCTCACGAGCAAAATTAGTTTAGTATCAGATGTCTACGGTTCTTATCATACATTAAGCGCAATATTGAGAACTAAGAACAAAGAGATAATATGGCAGTACCCTGGATGAAACCAGGATTGGTGTGGATCTGCTGCTGCCATCCTCGTTGTCCACGGTTCAGCAGTCGCCCACCGCCCAAAGAGGCCACGGTTCAGCAGGCGCTCCAAGGACACGGCGCCTCCCTTGTGGCCTACCGCCGGCGCCGCGCCTGCCTGCGGCCTCCCGGCCCTGCTGCCCTCCCGCGGCCTCGCGGCCTGGCAGCCGCGCCGCAAGCCAGTTTGCCACTGTCCCCCCGCGGCCTCGCGGACTCCCGCCCACCTGCACGCGGTCTGGTGAGCCGCCTCCCACACGCGTGCGAGCTCGAGCTTGCGATTCCAGATCGAGAAAGCAAAGAAGACATTACTCTATTTGCGTCAGCCCCTGATGTCAGTTTCTAAGGAGCATATAGGCCACCATAGTATAACGGACCTTATTGTCAGTGGTGGGTCCAGAGTTGTCAGTCTCACAAATTTAATAGCGACTCAACGGAATGCAGTGAGGGAAACGAAAATTTCATTTGATGGCAGTGAAGGGAAAACGAAAATTCTGATGGCTTTGAGGGAAGCACTAAATTTTTAGTGGCATTGAGGGAATTGACTCAAGCCATAGTTATCTGTTTGGGGGACTTTGGCTAATTAATCGATAGATTTGCATGCGTTTGGATTTAGGATCTGCATGTGTTTGGTTATTGATTGACTCTGTTAATAGTTGACAGCCGGCCATTAGGTGCTATAACTAAGGGCCGGCTAAGCGAAGAGGAACATGCAGAAGTAGAGTTAGCAGATCAGAGCATCCCAGGGAGGGCGATCGGCGATCCTCTCTACTGCTGCTGTTCTAGCCATTGTAATCACACCTTCCAGTCATCATAGAGTTCCCAGATTCCTAGCCATATCAGAAGAGGAGAGAACAAATTTTTAAAACATAAATAAAGCAAAAGGGTAACTAATATACAAATTTGAGGTAAAAGAAAAAATAAAAAAGAAGAATGCAAGCAGCAAGCGGAATGGAAATCCAGATCATCTCAGCATCTCATACCGGGTGCTGACACAGAATGCTCAACCTGAAAGCTGAAAGTGTTTGTTGTGGGCGGGGAAAGCAATAAAAGGATGGACCAAGTCACGGGTTACCCCGACAGGTTCTGAACTCCATTTCCTAGAAAGAATTTTAAAGGAACGTGATTCTTATATTTTCTCTTGTTTTGTATTCGTAGGCTCCGAACTCCATTTTCTATAATATTTCTCAGTCCATTACAACTTCATGATCGTTGATCTGGAAAAGTGTAGCAAAACTATGCATCGAAGAATATGTATACATGAGTCATTATGTCTAACATTTAGTGTGACCCTTTTTTCATTTCCATGCTTTTCTCGGGCTTATGTATCATTTTCATGTTGGTGTTGGATCTAGCTAGCAATGTAACAAAAAGTGCCACATTCGACAGATGCCAAACTGCACCTTGAACCACATATCTATATATAGTAATACTCGCATCGTCTGGTGCTATAAATATCTAGAGAGAGTTTGATGGATTTTTGTACGTGCCCATAGCCTACATTTAATTCAGTGTCTGTCCATCTTTAAGAATCAACTTCTGGTATGATTCATAGCGTAGTGTTAATGCGCAGATTTCTTCCACGAATGATATGGTTGATTTGCATTCATAGTGTTGTCGACCAAATCTGTTCCGTGCAATATATGGTTGTTTTCAAGACCGAATGCATAGCGAAAAGCAAAGATCCTGCCTTTAATGCTCGTCTAATTACACAGGCTATCGTCACCAAATGAAACTCTTGTTTCATGCCTAAATATAGTGTTTTCTTGTTCTGAAAATACTAGAGTAAATACTGCAAGCCAGTTAGCATAGCAGTACAGGGTAGTAGGCTCGTGGCAGAGACAGAGAGGAGCAGGATATTGAGATCAGTAGGGAAGAATCAACCATTTTGTATTGGGAACAGGAGGCAATGGGGAAATACATATCTGATCTGAGAGAGAACAATAGAGGAAGGTGCCGGAATCGGATGCTGTTAAGGTTTAGCCTTCAAGCTAGCTATCCCTTTGGAATATTAAGATCTTGACATAATCACTGCCTCGTCTCTGTTGCTCTCTTTGCAGACTTCAACCAAGCTTCCTGAGGGCAACGCATAGGTCACAAAGTCCAATGAAGCTTTTTCATCCAGAATTATTGCATAGCAGGAGCTGGAGTGCCAAGTCCATTGTCTAACATGGACACGAGTAGGACTTTGATGTAGGGTATGCGGTGGACAGAGATAAAAACGTGAAGCTTGAGCAAACCATAAGTCTTGTGAAGACTGAAAGAACAATGTGAGGTGGAGCATGAGGTCCGAGATTATCATGAAGACTGAAGCAACACACAAGAAACAGCATCGCTCCAAGTAGATTTCTGTTGTGGTTAAGGTTACAGTTTTATAACTTCTATAGTCTTTATTGCCCCTAAAGCATTGTAGTTACCTCATTGCCCGCGATTCCTAGAATATCTGGCACAAACCCGACGAGGGCACCATATAAAAATTTATTTTGACTATTGACATCCTCTATAAATACGAGGTTACTGCCCAAGTGCCCATGGTTTGGCATCTACGCTACTAAAAAGATTTTGGGAGACATGCCAGTATTATTAACATTGGCAGTCACAAAATTTATGTGGCTCACAAAATACCTGACGATTTTTGAAGATGGTCGTTTTGTTTACGAAGATACCCAAAAGTTACCCATCTCTCTTTTTTTCTCGAATACAAACTCGATTTATAGATGCGGGCCTCTTAAGAGGTCTACCTCTAAAAATAGAGCCTATTATTAGAGGTGAACCTGTTAAAAGGCCAAACCCACTAGCAAAACCTTTGTCCCATATCTCAGCACACTTTCCATCTCATAATATATATTAGAAACCCTAACTTTCTATCCCGCAACTTCTCTGTTCTCTCTCTCCCAATCAAACGGATGTACCTATGACTGTCAGATACATCATTGCCAGTTATTTCAAAACATGTGGTGATAGTCTAATGATTTTAGGTGACAGGCTTTCTGTTTAATGGAGGTGGACATACCTAGCGATCACCTCTGTAAATGGTCAGCCTCCCCAGGAACATGCCTGCCTCCAAAAATAATTTACGGACGTGAGCATCCTAAGGCATCTGCCTCTAAAAATCATGAATTAACGGATGCGGTTGCCTGAGGACGTCCATCTCCACAGATCGATTTTCACCTCTAAAAGTCAATACTAATTGAGGCGGCCGTTCTAAACGTCCTATATGCCTCTTATTCCTATGAGATATTATCCCATCCCATTAGTCCATCGACCTCCTGTTCCCATATGCCTCTTACAACATCCTCTTCTTATCTACCTCATTTTTATTGATGTGGACCCTTTGGCTGTGCTGCAGCCAAAAATGTTGTTTATATATAGAGGGCATTCAAACAACCGTGCAATATCCCTGAATTGTATATTGTATCGTTTGTATGACAGATGAAAAATAAAAAGAGACTGAGGTATATCTCTCTTGGGATCCAGTTTTTTGGTAAAACCATATGAAATGTCCATTTTATTGACTGAACCACATATATGACTCAAAAATAATAAGGCTGTAAATATATAAGTAATTAGAAAATTTGGAATACACTATTATAGTTAACCCGCTGGAGTATAAGAACTATATACAAATCAAGCTCAGGTAGTTCAGACTTGAAACACCATCAATAGAACTATGGTAATGCTCCTTAATTTCACCATCAGAAAAAGTGTTCTCTCACGATATAGCTCACATGCTGAAGCACTCCTTACTAAACTTGCTACTTGAACGTTCAAGAAAAACGACATACTTAGATCCATCCCCATCCTAGCCCATTCCCCGAGTTCATGCAGGATAGTAAAATGTTGGCAGGCACGATGTTTGCATAAACTTCGGCGAAGCACTAGGGCACATGTACGTATCGCAAATGAATCACCTTGTGGTGAATCTACAAGATCCAACATAGCTGACATCAGTGTAGCAACCGGTTTGAAGAACAAAATCAGATACACATCATATGTGAGCCCAGAAAGTCAAATATCACATATAGCTACAAATAGAGGTAATATCGAAAGACAATGCTTAATATATAATGTATTAGTACAAAGAATATAACCTTAGGCACAAACAACGGAAAGACAACTCCAATCTTTAGGCCAAGACTCCACTCCACAGGGACAACTGACTGGTTGATCACAAGCCTAACTCCTCAAAACTCTAGCAATCTGGTACCCATCAGGGATTTTTATCCAAGTAGTAAAAATAAACAAGCATAAGTACATCTCACACTCAACAAGAATAACATGGGGTTCATGAGGCTCAAAAAGGTACACAATGGTTTAACTGCATTTAGCTTTTAATAAGTCGCAATTTTAAGCAATTGAGTAGCAAGAGGTTTATCACAACCCCGTAAACACATGATCAAGTAAACATAAATAATCAATAGCATAAATAAATAATCATTAGTGATCATCTCTATTCCATAAGGGTCCAAGGCTGCCCGTGACCATGAGCACGACTGATATACCAAATTTACACTCTGCAGAGATTGTACACTTTCACCCTGAGTCGTGTTGCCCATATGCCCGGGTTAATTACTCCCAAAACACTTCCAAGGTGAGCAAGCAGGGAAACACTATGAAGTCTTTCAAAGGTTCATCTAACAAGCTAGGGCCACTAGGTTTCGAATTGGCAGGTAGATATAGAGCCCCCATTTCGAAAAGCACACTCACGCATAAGTACTCTTAGGAACAAAGGCCACACTATACCCATCGTGTTAAGCCCCTTTTGCGCCCTTTTGGGTAACCACTAACAAGCTAGAAAAGATCCTCATACTTGACTAAAGCCAGAGCCATGTAGGTCTCAAGATTGTACTGTAAGTCCTGGATTTTCGCTTATAGATATGTCCTTAAGGAGAGAAATCTAGAGCATCTCAAAAACTATGCTCTCGCCCCCTTGTTCCTTGTTGCTAAAAGGCATCTTTTAGTGTTTTTTGCATATACCATTAGTCAAGTTACAAGGTCATGGTCTATGTTTAAGCACTAGCATCATACTACCCAATGCACAAACCCAAGGTGTCAAGGTACAAGTTCAAGTGCTAGGAAATACTTATAGGAAACAAGGTAGACACATGCTGTATGAATTTAATGATTAAATGTGAGTAGGTGTGGATGATCCCATGCTATACTCGCCTTTTACTTGCTTTACATCTAATGGTCAACTCCTCGTAGAATCCTTCTATCTTCTGTTATTTCGGTCTCCAACGCTTACGGACTGATCTTCTTCTACTCGAAGATCGTAGCACACCAACAAACATATACAACCAAACAAATAAAGCAACTAAGAACAGTACACCAAACATTGTAAAAACTTTAAAAACAACGTGGTAAAAGAGGGCTCGTTGCTACGATCACGAGAACGCAAGAAACGCCAAAAATGAAGCTACAGTTGAAAAGAAATGACTACCGAGACTTTTATATTTTATAAAAAAAAAGCCTATATGCTTGATTTATTTTAAGTGAGCAAAACCACATGAAAAGTTATTTAGACCAGATTAGTCAAAACATAATTTAATTCAAAAGCCTAGTTAAATCTACTCATGTTTTATTTATAAACAATGTCATATAATTTAATCAAGTTAAACTTTATCTTTGCAAAAGAAAAAGTGTGTGAAAGCAACTACTCGAGTTTATCACATATGAAGCAACTTAGAATTTAGAAACACATGTAATAAACAACTAATCACATTAATATTTGATGTATAAGTTACCGAGGTATAAAACCTATATGACTTTTAATTATAAAACCGATTGTATAAGCGCTAATCAATTTGGCATTTAAATTAATAAAATCATAGACACGTGACATGAAAAACATTAGCACTACTCAATAGAGCATACCGTTACGAAACTAACGCAACTTGGACACAGTAAAACGGAATTAGAACTAACAAATGGTGGAGATCGAATTATAGGTGGTGTATTTCTATATTATTTCTGGATTTATTTTTCTAAAGGAAAACGGCTATAATGTGTGTGTGACGTGATGATGGCGTCATCAAGCTAGCAAGAGCAAAACTGGGCACGCACGGCCGGGCTGCTCTACTAGTGCTAGCCCCACTGGCTCGCACGGTGTCGCGCGTTTGCGCACGTGCGTGCGCGCCAGGAGGCGGAATGCGGGGGCTGGCGCGCTCGGTTAGCAGACTTGATCCAGTGCCGGTGGCGGCGCCATTGACGGGAGCTCGGATGACATCGTCGAAATCATGGGTAGAGACGAGGAAGCACGGAGAACTCAACTAGGCCCACCATGAGGACAAGGAGGGACTCCACGACGAAGGGGGCTTAGCGGCCGGCAACGGTTCTTCTTGACGACGGGGAACGAACAACGAGGGCATCGGGCTCAGTGAAGCGGACGGCGAACCTTCCTCTACGTGGAGCTCGGCAACAGGTCGTGGACAGCGGCGAGACGGCGGACAACGAGCGCGGCTGCGGCGGCTGCACTTCAAGCTCGGCGAGATCCAAAAGGCGAGCACAGGGGGAAACTAGGGCGAACAGCGGCTCGGAGATGGGAAACGGATGCGCGTTGGGTTCCTCTCCTTCATATAGGGGTGGATCCGCTTGCGATCCGAGCAGAGGAAGATCCCAAAGAAACCAGGATTGGGAAGCGTCTCCATCCGAGTCCGGGCAGAGCACGAGCAAGAGGTGGAAGAAGACGCTGGCGAGGGGGACCCGCCGGTCAGCCACTGAGGGAGCGGGGCCGGTTCGTCATAGGGAGAGAAGGGATGCGCTCCACGCGGGCTTTGGCTCGGCCACTGGGCCGGCTGGGCCTGCGGGAAGAGAGGGAGCCGGGTTGGCTTGGCTGCCAAGCTGAAAACGAGAGAGGGAGAAAGAGTTTTCTTTTTTTTTTTCTTTTTTTTTTCTGGAATCTATTTTCAAATATATTTAAAAGCATTTGAATTCATTTTGAATTTTGGTCAAAACCACACAGTACATTAAATCTAATGCAGCGGCATGAATGCACCAACAATGTTGCTAATCCTATGATGGATTTTAATTTAATAAAAATTATTATTTTTCCTATGCTTTCTTGCGCACACAAATTCAAAAATAAATCAATTCCTCTCTATTTCAAAAAGAGCAATTTTTAGGGTGTTACAATCACAAACCCACATGTCTGGTTCCCAGAGTTTGACAATAAAAACATACAAATACCTCTGCCTGGGTCCAGGAAGGACCCAGTCCTGTTATGCACACGTAAGGGAAGTTCTATATTTACTACTTGGACGGCCATCTAGAAGAGCTAGAGTTTAACGTTTGAGAGATAAAAACGTAATGCATTAAACGTTTGAAGTTATCCATATTGGAAGAAGCAAGGCCTGCCTCTGGTGGAATGAACTGTTGCTAGTTTGCTTTGTTTACCTTGCCGTTTCGTGTTGTTCCATTTTTATCTTCCTCTTTGCAAAAACTTATTATATTATATGTATTAAAATATTTTTTACTAATACGAGTTGGGTAATCAGTCCCATTTATTTTGTTTAATAATAAAAACATTGTCCTGTAAGACATGTAGATGACCCAATGACTGTACAGCACGCATGGTGTTATATTTCAAAGAAGCGTGCATGGAAAAGTTTCTGCCTCCGCCATTAACGGTGTATCCTGTATGTTTTGCCTGCATGCAGTGACTTGGTTTCTTTTGGCAGCTACGGCATACGCCCAAGTAATTAACCTTCATTCAGGTACTGCCAGATGTGATTGCCCCGTGCCACATAGCTTTGATCTTGTTGGCACGCTCACGCTCTGGGCAAACCGGTATTTTGATCTGCATATCACTGCTTCCCTCATGCCTCCCATTCCCATGAGACATCGTCCCATCCACTTCCTGGATTATTTTCACATCGCCCTGTGTGTTTACGTGCTACTGTTAGCTGTGCCTCATTGAGAAAGGTTATATATAGAGAGGGCCGGGCATGCAGATGATGTGGAATTTCATTAAATTCTATATCCTATCATTTGATGTATTGTTGGTGAAATAAAAACACACGGAGACTGTGGATCTCTCTTGTAAGCATGACTGATGGTAAAACAAGGGAAATAATGTTCACATTAAATGTGAACCAAACCAGTGTATTACTCAAACAATGAAGTTGTTCTAACACCTGACTGTTAACTATGACAATTGAGCATCATTAAGCATGACATTCATTGCATTTTATAATCATGGCATGCCTATTTTTATTGGCAAAAGGGATGACGATCGTGAAGGGCCCAGGAAAGGTAATTAATAAATTGTTAACTATTATTCAAAGCCTAAGAATCAAAATAATGCAAAATGATTCAGATACTTCAATGTTGGTTAATAAATGGACTATAACAATAGTTCACATGTCTTATATAAAAATGAAAAACAGGAAATAGGTCTGGAAATGCTGATTACATGAAACGAATCATGGTATATGTTTAGGCCTTATAAATAAATTAAATTTACTAAAATGTTTCAAAATTTGAAAACACAAGAAATGGAGTAAGATATGTAATACAACATGGGACAAAGCTAGGTTAAAGATTTAAAAAAACATAACAAAGTTGTAGCCCAAAGTTTGGGAAAATTCCATTATAAGACTCCCATTCTTTCATGCTAGATGTTACGATTTCAGCATGAATTGAATTATTTTTGAATTGCCTTGTGTCGGGCCCCCCAAATTATGGGGCCCACTATGCATATGTATCAGTCCCTGGATCAGTAGCTGATACGCACAACTCAACAAGATTGATATCAAAAACCCATACTTTTATTGCTAATGGGGAAAACATGTTACATGGTTCGGGTTTACGTAGTTTGGGCCTCTGGCCTTATATCGTATATCAGAGTTCTAAGACAACGGTCCTATGATGACATGGCTCCATTTCCTATAGGCAACTTGGAGTGTGGACACAGCCATAGACTTATTCATCTAGCGTAATCCTATATCATAACGTCGTAGTCCTAGCGTAGCTCTTTCATACGGCTCCATCTTTGGGTATCCTCCGGGTATCTCATCCTTGCGTGGCTCCAGTAGTTCCATCCGGACATGTACTCTTGTAACTTGACTGCTAAAAATGTAGATGGAGGGGGTTGAGTACATAAAGTACTCAGCAAGCCCTAAATTGGGTGGAGGTGGGGTGGAAGGGAATGGCTATATTGTGGAGGTGGTTATGGTGGTTTGAGTGGATAGGTAAAGTAGTAAGATGGAGTAGTTACAATGATCGGGTTGGGTCCTGGCAGAGTATTACCATTCTCATCAGTTCCCGAGGTTCAATATCATTACCAAATTTGTAAAATACATCTTACCAAATAGTTGTAGAAATCTAATCGTAGTATCCCATCCTAGCATTTTCCCATTCCAAGGACGTGGCTATTGGAATAGATTTAGTTAACTCTGAAGAGGTGTACAAAATTTCCCACACAATAGACACAGTCCGACACCATCGTCATGGCTTAGACAGGTCTAACGAGATCCCGTACCCACTCGGAAGCTCACCTAGACTTCTATATAATTTCTACTATGGCTTCTCAGGGGTTGGAAACACAAAACTGGGAAGATACCAAATCCCCCAAACATGATGATACCAAATCATCACAAAATAAAACATGGCTCGAACACGGCCAAGAAAAACAGTGGCTCGAACGCGGCCTAAAAACCTAAAGCTTAACATGGAAGATCACATAGCATCCATGCCAACCGGACATGGAAGAAAACCTATCCCCTGTGTCAGGTCCTGATATTCCACTGCATACACCGGCCTCCTTGTAGACATTATATTTTTATCTAAGGGGGTGTGAGGTTAAGCCGACCCATATAGACGTGTGGCTGTACATAAGAACTCACTAGGCGAGAGGGACTACGAACCGGTCCTTATGTGACCAAGGTGAGTATCTCCCATAGGAATCCTCTCCAGGCATTCCTATCGAGGTAATTTATCCCACATAAATTACCCCTACTCGCCCCATGTCGGGGTTTAGTCAAGTTTTACCAGTTTTAAGTTCCATAGTTATTATCCTCAGGTTTATCAAGATAACCATTACCTTATCATTAATCACATTATCATAATTAAGTTCTTTATTAATTCATAAGGGGGTTTCATGTAACTGGGATTGGGTTTATTAATTAGTGGAGATGGATGGTTGTGGATTCATGGTGGAGGCTTGTAATACATGGTGGGGGGGTAGGGAGGTGGTTATGGAGTAGCATGTGATATGGAGGGGAGAGGTAGGTGGGTGTTAAGACTTGCCTCCATTCGCTGATGATTATATCCTCGTCCAATTCCTGTGTCTCCTGTTCCAGTGTTCCGGACTCCATCGGGTTCTCTCACGTCTCCTATCCTACGTGGTCTAGCGTCGACAATCAAGAGAACACAAACAAGGAAAATAACAAGCAAGCCATGTAAAACAAGCATAGACAATCAATCGATCCTAGATGGGTTGGTCCTATTGGACGATGGGTTGGTTTACTAGGGTTATCACTATTACGTCAATCTGAAGTAAGGCTTGGATAGAGGTACTCTATCCAGAAGATAGGGTTTTATGGGTTAGCTTGAGGCGGGCGGCTGGTTTGATGGAAAACCAGACCACATTATTAGCGTTCACTATTATGTGAACCTGAAAAAAAAATCTGACCAAGTCATCATAGATAACCTAGCCAACCTCTTCAGGTCCACCGGGGTTAGCCACACATACGCATAGGCATATGTGTGTGGCTAGGGTTAATTAGGTGAGCTAGGTTATGGCTAGGGTTAGTGGCATATGCGCTCCAGATTAGGTGGAACTAAGTAACTAGGTTGCTAGGGTTAGCCATACATTGGCGTATACCCAGGTATCGGACATATCTATGTATGTATAGGTATCCTATTATTTTAAGTGATTGGGTATGGATATATTCGGGTATGCGTCATGGTGCGTGCACATACGCGAATATATGGGGTTTACTACTACTACTGCGAAGAGTTATTACTATGACTACTATTTAATTAAAAGGAAAGCAATCAAGCTAGAATTTAAATGGGCACCAATAATTAGGGTTAAGGGTATGATTATGTAGGGTTTTATCCTAGAAGATTTATGGTGAAAGGTTTACGGAATTTAGGATTAAGACGACGATGGTATAAATTTCCCAAGTTTATTAATTAAACGCGAATGGAAAGTAACATGTATATTATTTCTACAATTTTAGATAATGAACATGAGGGGTAAACTATCTAGGTATCATCTAGGGTGACCCTAGTTTATTTAGAAATTTTCTAGGAATTTTTCTGTAGTTAAACAGCTTACCGTTTATTATTCTGTGTACGTTCCCGTGTACTCCTAACCATTTACTGTGCCTTAGTGACTGAAGTGTGGGTCCACGAGGTGGTGTGGCCCACTCGATTTGGCCGGGCTTATCCCATCCCCAGCTCCCATTAGTACGGAATAGAGGAAGGGGAAGAGAAGAAGGGGAGAATGAGGGAGGGAGAGTGGGGAAAGGGGAAGAGAGAGAGGAAGAGGGAGGGGGAGATGGTGGGGAAGTAGGGTACGGCGAGTCGCGGCGGCGGCGTGGCTGGCGAGGGCTGTGACGGCGCTAGAGGCGAGCACGGTGGTGGTGGCTTCGGCGGTGGGCGGCGGGCAGCGCAAGAGGGGAGGCAAGGGCGCAGTGGAGAGTAGGGCGAGAGGTAGCGCAGGGCAAAGCGAAGGGTAGGGAAGTGGCGCGGCGCTACGTCAGCAGGCAACACGGTGGCAGCAGCGGCGGTCTCTGCTCGGCGGCGCAAGGCGTCGGCGGCGAGGTGCCGAGGCGGCAGGCGAGGGAAAAGGGAAGAGCAGCACCAGGGAGAAGGAGCAGAGTAGAAGAGGGAGAGGAGGAAGCAGAGATGGAGGAAGAGACGGACCGGAGGGAGATGGGCATCGCGACGGCGGGAGCACGGCACGGCGGCGACCTTGACGCGGGGAGCTTAACGGGGCGAGGTTCGCCAGCAGCCATGGCAGACTATTTATAGCCGGCGTGCAACCACGGCAAGGCGGTGCCACACAGATCTGCCATGGAGATTTTTGCCGGCAGGACGGAGCTGCCCGTGAGCTGGCGTCAATGGTGGTCAGTTCCAGCACCACGGCTGCGGCGACATCGGCACAGGAAGTCAGCGGAGAGGCGTTTCGCTGCGTGCTCCACGTCCTCGGCTGCGGCAGTGGCGTCTGCACGCTGTGCCCTCGTGCTCACGCAGCGTCCATGCAGAGCCTCTGCGGCGTCAACGCGAGGCCAGACGGTGTCAGGGCCGCGGCGACAGGTGCACAGCGCATCAGCGTCGGCAGCGACGTGCGCACACGGTGCCGTTGAGCCTTGGGGAGGAAGGAGATGACATGCGGGCGCTACATGTCGGGGAGAGAAGGGAAGGGGAAGAGGAGAAGGGTGGCTGCTGGGCTGGCGCGTGGTTTAGGCCGTGTGCGGCCCAGGCGCAAAGAGAAAGGGGGAGGAAGGAGAAGAGGGAGTGCGGGCTGGGCCGTGGTGGAGGAGGAAGGGAAGGGGGAAAGAGGGAGGCGAGGTGGGTTGGGCTTGCTGGTTGGGCCGGCCCATCGTTGGGAAGGAGGGGAAGGCGGGCCGCGGCCGCGGGCCGGGCCAGGGGGAGGGAGTACACATATTTCGTTTTCTATTTCCTAATTCCCAGAAATGTAACTATATATATTCCTATATCTATTGTAGCTAGGTGATGTAAATCAAGAAAAGATATGTGATACATTATTCACGGTGTAGTTCTAAGTATTGAGAATTTATGAAGTCCTAGATAGCGAAATATACTTGTATTCAAGAGGTAGCTCGAAATATCTATGAATATGTAACTATGTTATATTTCCTAACATGTAATATTATATTGTTATGATTATATAGTGCATCAAAAGAAAGGATTTAAATGATTCAAAAATGGAATTGGAAATTAGGGTGAGTTATTTTGGTGCCGCAGATAAATTCTAGAAGCAATCATACACACAAGCAATCAAGCAAGCATTCAAACATACACTCAAGCAAACAAGTGTAGGCAATGGAATTTAAATGCGGAGCAATCTTCTATTCATATAGGTTATTCCTAGCGTTACATCTAAATCCTACGCGACACAAAATGCATATGGTGAGTTTTGATGCAGGGTTTTGGAAATATATTTTTAAAACGGTTCTACGGAAAATAGGTATAGTCAAGGTTTTAATTTGTTGTAAAGTTTTAAAAAGTTTAAATTTTTAGTAGATTTTTATGTGATGCAAAAACACGGGTGTTACACCTTGTTAACAGGATACAACTCCAACCGTATATGCTTGCGAATTAAGGCATTGGACTTCTGGTAACTTCTTCCCTTATGGCTCCTATCCAAACGGGACAATACGATAGCAATCGTAACTCTGAAGGGGGCATGAATTCTTGGTATAAAGACTTCCATTCATCTTTTTTTTTGAGTTAGGAATCGTATTCTTTGTGTTGGCTCTCCACAGAGAAGCATGTTATATATAGAGGGCAATGCAATGTCACTTCAATTTCTCTGAGTTATATATGGGTCACGTTGGCACCATGCTTGCCTATTTGTCATGTACGAGCGAACATGGTGTCATGGGCTGTGCCCAACCATGCTCCATTTGAAAAATTATTGTACATAAGAAGTTAGACACTGAAATTAATTCTTAATGCTGTAGGGCATTAGTTTGTTTGTTATATGTTAGCCCCTAGTGTCTTCTACCTATAATTTATTTGCAGTGTCCGAATGTCCTTAAGAAGTTTATGGTGCAGTTGATCAATTGCACCTTCTTGTTTTGCGAAAATAAGAAACATTAGAAAACATATTGTTTCATAAACGAATTCTTACCGTAGAAGAATTGACCACGCCATCGTATTATATTTAATGAATGTATGCTGCACTGACGTATTATTCCGTGGTACCAGGACTTCATAAACTTGCAGGGTGACATTATGGTATAGAAGACATGTCAGTCGGATAGAACACAGAGGCAAGAAACTTGCCACAACCTGGGCTCCTCAGTAACTCTCGAGTCACATCATAACCAGATCGGCAGCCACTTCCCTTTCCCTTATTTCTCTAATCAGTACGAAGACAACATCAGGATTCAGGGCCATTGCTTTGTTATTGATTGATTGCCTGGTCATGGCGCAACATCTGAATTTTATATCAAAACTTTTGTACTAACGATGAACAACTTTTGAAAGATCTTAAATAAATTTGGACCCTTGGTTTTTTTAAAAGACAAACGAATTAATAATTGAAAAAATTAAGAAACAATTCAGCAAACATGCCGGCCTCTCTAAATCTTCTTGGCGTGCATGCAACATGTGTTATATTTAAGGCCAATTACGTTTCATAAATAGCATATCTGTTACTCAAACACAAAAAACAGCTGCCTCTCGTTCTTCTTGAAACACATAGTATGCCAATAACTTTTTATTATTCGAATTAAATTCCAAAACAAAGGCACCGACCGGCTGTTTTTGGAAAATTATTAACTTTGTCTAAAGCAAGGTCTGCAGACTTTGGTGCCATTGGTCTCGTGTATTATTACTTAAGAGGATCTGTTACAGCCATGGTCACTAAGTCAATAGTTGAATCATCCTATTCCGATGGAAGTAAGAATGGACAGAACCAACAGAAAGTCATGCCTCTGCTCGGCCCATGCTGCATCATAGAAGGACCCCAATGGTATGCACGACCATCTTTTGAGGTGGTGATAACTGCTTCCCATGTGCTTCCCCATCCTATCAGGCGAGTCACAATATCGTCGACTCTCTAGCCATTTTGTCTCATCTTGGTCCTCATTCTACCTCTGCTTGCAACTGTTGGATATGCCACTCAGGAGTTATTATATAATACCGGTTTTATATTTTTAATGGGCTCTCAGGCTATGTATATATTTGTGTAGCTAAGGATGGAAAATGGAAATGGATATCCGAATTATCCGAGATCCGTATCCTCTAAAACTTATAATATGGATATCCGTATTCGTATTCATTTCTAATGCGGTAACTAAATGGATATATCCGAATTCATTTTTCAATGTTTTCTCTATCCGATTCCAGATACAATATCCGGCAGTATCCGTATCCGCAAAGAAAACAAAGTAGGATGAACCTATATACAAGTTTTCTCTTCATAATGAGTAACCAGTTATTTAATTTTGTTGTTACTAATGATGCATTAGAACCATTTAATAGTATATCTAGAAATAACTTTTAGTATTAATTTAAAATTATTAAGGATACATAAAGATTAAATTAATTTTAGTATTTTTCAAATACTTTAGTTTATTTATTTGTTGATATAAATTAATCTATATAATTTATATTTATGATTGATAATTATATATTTATATAAATATAATATTGATTAATTAATTGATATTTTTAATTATTATAAATATTTACTAATAACTATATTATTTTTATGAGTTATCCTTGTCTATATTATATACACAAATAATTAAACCTCTACTTGTGTAGTAATTTTGTAATTCCAAAAATATTGATAATGGCTATTTGTTTTAGTCACTTCTATCTAGGAGACTATTAGGCGCGTACTTCAATTTAGTTCGCTTTTATTATCAATGAACCTGAAATTGTAATCATCTAGGTTGAATTTAGACATATTCACTTTGCGGTGAACCAAGTAAATATCGGATTTCAAATCCGAATTCGAACCATCCGTTTTGTATTCGTATCTGATAATATCCGTATTCGTATCCAAATCCGATTTAAAATGTGGTAAAAGCTGACATCCAAATACTATTCCATGCGTATTCGATCCGTTTCCATCATGATCTGTTAAGCAGGTCGCATCTGTTATTTAATATATGACCCATTCAGCTAGTCGATAAGAAAAACAGTGTTGCTGAAACAATCACGCATGAAAATTCTAGAATAATATAACATTCCAGCCTATGCTGAAGCCTCTATGCTTTGCCTGCCCGCACTGGCTTTTTGTCCATAAAGGTGTCTCCAACGGACTGTCGAGGTCACCGACTAACATTCAAATCTGTCTAATGTGGCAGAGAGAGAGAGCAAGGAATTCATATCTGTCTAATGTGGCAAAGAGAGAACAAGGAAAAAGGACTTGCTAGCGAACGACCAAGCCTTAGTCTCTGCCTTTCACGAGCTTCTAGCACATGCAGACCAGATTGCCATTGAGCTTCTATTTTAGAGTTATGCTCCAGTAGACCTCCCAAAGGAATTTACACGGATCTTAAAGCAATCTAGTATTGAATAAATTGTTTAATTAATTAACCCACGGGCGTGGCCCCATATCCATACCCATACTGAGCCGGCCATGTCTACCGATTCCGTTATTGTGGTCTGTTGTTATTTCGTGTTTGGTCTTCGTCTAACCGGGACCCGGAGCAGCGGCGGCGAGTCATCGATAGGGCGGCCGCATCAGACTTGCGGCAGGCGCGCTGGTAGCGGCCGGTCAGCTCAGCGCTGCCGCTAGCTCCTACGGTCTGGGCGGCTGCCTCCGCATCGACCTACATGGCAGCCTCAAGATCCACCAAGATTGTGTACTTCATATGCAAATCAGGAAAAGGTGGTAGAAGCAGCTGGCCTTGCTTCCATCATAGAATGGCAGAATGAGCGATTGCTATAGTCTATGGCCCTGTGTCCCAACCCGCGAAATGTAGCTGCCGCCGTCCGTCCAACACAGAATGTTGAACGCGGAACGATCATACCCTGCCGCCATGGTGCTACTGCCACCACCTCTCCGCGTGCCGTGCCGTGTTGTCCATTGGACGAAAGAAGAAACATGTGATACATCGAAGTAGTGATCCTGTGATCCACAATTATCGGAATGGGTGGGCATGGGCTGGATTTGATGGAAATGGTTGGGCCATACAAGACCGTGGGTTAATTAATTAAGAAGGATTTAATTAATATTAAATTACGTTAAGATGCGTGCAATTTTTTTGGGATGGTACACCAGAGCAAAACTCTCTTTTTAATTTTATCTTAGGCGGTCTCCAATAGGAGTTCTATTACGGAATCCAAACCCAAAATAGTTCTCCAATACAATACCTATAGTTTCCAATAGAGTATCTATAGTTTCCAATAGAGTACCTATATAGAAGAGTCATTTTGGATGTTAGGAGAGGCATAACCCAAATCTGAGTATCTTCTCTCCTGGAGACCCATTTGCAGAAATGATTGTCTTTTGAGTCTTTTTGTTGGAGAAGACCAAAAATAGATATTGAATCCTTTGCCTGTAGCGCTACCTAAAGGACAAATGTGTCTTGTATTTTGGGTTACGGTTGTTGGAGACTCCTCATTTATGCTACGACATCGACAGACTGATGTGGACGTCCTAAGCATCCATTGCTACCCATCCCATCATCTCTGTCAATGCCTTCTAGTGACAGCTGTAACTATGGAAGCTACACACACAGCCCACACACAATCAGCCTTCAGCTACTACCTGAGTCACTCACTCCGTACTATACCCCAGATATCGTTGCTGCACTCATAGCAGTGTGAATGGATATTTTTGCCTGTATATAACTACTTCCCTTGTGCCTCTCCTGTCTCCATAAGACGACATTCCATCCACTTCCTGATTCAGCAAATTCTGTTTCAAGTTCTGTCAGTTTTGAAGGGACCACGACACCTAAGGGGTGGAGGTGGCAAATTAGGAATCTTAAAATCTATTTCTAAAACTGTGGCGTCTAATTTCAACCTAGTCAAGACATGTTAATTGAAGTACTCCCTCCATACTAAAAAATGAAGTCATTTTGGACAGCGACATGATCTCTAAAGCATAACTTTGACTATTTATTTTTATAAAGATATTTATCAAAAAGTGATATATGTAAATTTTTGTGAAAGCATTTTTCAAGACAAATCTATACATATGGTTTTCACATTTCTAAACTCAACAACTTAAAAGTTATTCATGATTTATATTCCCAATGTTTGACCCAAGCCTTATCCAAAACGACTTCCTTTTTTAGTATGGAGGGAGTATATCACTTTAGTTCATTAATTTTTTCGTGTTTTAAAATGGGAAGACCTCTACTATCATTCATCCAAAGAGAAGTGTATATTTACGTTTCTTGAGCGCTATATTCTGCTGCTCGTCTACAAACACTGCTTCCTCTCCCCATGCGAACCGATCAAGACTACTAGCCTACTATACGTAGATGCAGAGGCTGGAAGGGCAGCCATTGGTTACAAGAGGCACCAGGAACTCGGAGCCAGACTTTACAGATTCTTAACAAACATCACAACTCACTGAAGTAGAACTGGATTTGCATGGACGACTGGGAGGCAGTGGCAGGGTGTCATAGGGTCCTGCCTAGCTTCCACTATCACAGGCTCCTAGGCGCTAAGTGTTCTTGGCAGCCAGATCGAGCAGTCCAGCGGCCGAGCATGTTGAATGGGGTCGCCCAGTTTGGTATATTGTGTGAGGCTAGCAATATAGAAAATGGACATCTTGGCATTACGGTGTACGTCCCTGCTGCTTTGTTTTCCCCGTCACATTGTTGTGGCAGTGTGACATTGCGGGTATATTGTATCTCCGGGCCTGACAGCTGCTTTCTAATTAACCCTAATTCCCATTGTTTTTTACATAACTGGGCCAAAAGTCGCATATTTACATTACTGGTGATAGTGATCCAAGAGAAAGTTGTTTTGCAAGGAGCAAAGGACAAGATAACCAAGAGAGCACCATGTCTAGTGCCATCACTCTCTGACGTCATTGCCGTGCCTGTGACTAACATAAAGAGTAGATGATACAAGTCTCTGTAAAAAATAAGATGCATTAAGTAACTCTATAATGCCGTGCACAGGACCACTGTCCAATGAAAGCAATGCATAATCATGTGCTGTACTATGCTATTCATGGTTAGGTGAGGCAGTGGCAGAAGACTGTCTATGAGCTTAGTACATTCAGGTAGAGACTCGGACTGACATGATGACTGATGACAACAAATATACGCGAATGGGTGTGTCATACTTTCCTTGATAACACATGGTATTGATGGATTATATATATGGGCAGAGTGTCACTAACTTCTTTATTTATGGCGTGTGCTCCTCGTCTACAAATAATACAACCTCCTTTTCCGATGTCAATCGATCAGGCGTGGCAGAAACAGATGCATGCATGTTACTGAGTGTGGTAGTATTGCGTATGAGAGGCATCATGAAGAGCCAGCTTCTTTGCTACACAAGTTCCAGAGGGGTGACACAGATGATGATCACAGGGCGTCGTAGCTTGATGTTTGTGGTGTGCACCGTGGCTTGTGTCAGGCAGGTTTGATGCACTTTGTCAATTGTGGCAGCCATCAGATGGCTCCACTGCGTTGGCGGTCATGAGGCACTAGACGAGACAAGAGGAGCAGCTTGATGAGTGAGAGTGGGAAGTTGCTATGCCAGCAAATGGTAGATCAATTTGGAGTATGCTTTAATTAAACTGATTATCCGATGAATTTCTGGGAATAATTAGGGAAGAATCTTTGTCTTTCTAATGGCGCTTGTTCACTCCAATCAGAGTAATGGTTTAGGAGTAATGCCCGAAACAATGGTGCTGTCCGACTAGACATATTCCCTGTGGAGAAATCTATGGATATATTTTCGACAAGATAAGAGAAAGATTTGGTCCTGGGTTTCTAAACAAAAGTTGCATGAAATTTTCTGTAGTTATCCGAGATGTATTTATTTGCTCCAATTGGTTAAGCAGATCTAGAGTTACAGTCAAAACGGTAGGAAACTCAGAAACCTAATCAAATTTTCAGAAAAATAAGAATTATGTTTAGGGTTTGAGCAAGAGGTTGATATGAGAATTTGGTTCGTGATTGATGAAGGCAAGTTATAAGGTAGCTTTGTTCGACAGGTTTTAGGTGTGCCGGTACTGAGTGTGTGATGCTGGATTCTCGGCAAAGCATAGGCAAGTGCATGACGAACTTTGTGTGGTGGCTTGTTTGTTTGAGTGTGTTTATTGGAGCTTTCTGAATGTTATTGTTCAAGTTATTCATGTTTCGAGATTCAAGTTCCAAGTCGTTCCTTTACATTTCATTCATGTTCCAGTAGATCTGGATGTGCCTTTACATTCAATTCCGGTGCCGGTTTATCCGGGAGTGCAATTTTCAGGTTCCAGTGAGTAAGTACTGGCCCCACTTGCTCGGCTCCCGCTAAATGCTAAGGTGTATTTAGCTGTTCTCCGTTTTAGACGGAAACTACTGTTTCTTTGTGTTTTCTGTAATTCGTTCATGGATTCTTGTGTGTTATCTGTTCTTCAGTTCTGAATGTACTTGCTGAGTGCTTGTACTCACCCTTGTGTTTGTTTGGTTTTTAGGTGCCAACTGATTGCTACATGCAAGGGAATTGGGAGTAGCTTCATCGTCACGAGCACATTCATTTAATATATGCGTAGCAGTTGCAACTGTAATAGTTTAGGTTGAGGTTGCTTAATTTTTATTCATGGTTGAGATGGTCATGCACATGAGATCATGTCTTTTTACACTGTCGTTGGGTTGGGCAGTGATGCCAATATCATTACTTGGGATGCCACTCTATCTTTGATATGTGCTTTTGCTTGCTTCAAATGTCCAGTTTAATGGGGATGTTTTGCCAAATTTTTTTAATAGCTGCTGAATTAAGTAAAATTGTGTTTTGCGCTGGTGGTCCTCTACAAAAACTTTGCACGAATCTTAAAGCAGCTGATAATTAATTAAAATTATTACTTTTGTCATTGGTATGGATTGGGGCCGGACCTACCACGTTCAAACAAGCCCAGTGCTGGGAACCCAAGTACACATCATTCGCTCGTGAGTCCGATCAGTTTTCTGCCCGAGCCGCAAGTCGTTTGAACAGAGAAAACATCCAGCACCGAGACGGCGGATGGCGGCGGCACCAATCATATGCGACCAAGGGCACCTTCACCATCGCCGCGCTGCATCCCCGCCCGTGGCAGCAGCCTAGCAGGAACAGTGAAGACCGGACTGTAGAAGCTGACATGCGACAAGGCTAACAGCAGCCCAGTAGGGGACGAGTGGACGGAGAGATTCAGCACAGGGCCAGATTTCATGAGATGGCCAGGACAAAACAAGAAAGGAATTACGTTCCTTTGTTAATTCAAACCTGAATTAAAATTTCTTTTTTTGCTAATCAAAACACAAAGGGGATTCAATTGAAGCGGGAGAGGATGAAATTAAGCACACGCACACAAGGCGGACAGAGCGTAGGGACTGGTTGCAAAGAGGAGAGGGGTAAGGGCAGCAAGGAAGGGAAGGGGAACTTTGCAGGTAGCTGGGCTCGGGCTTCTGGATGAATCAACAAGTCCTAGGAACGCCGAGCAGACTGGCCTCGGTCGCTGGGTGGTGCCGTCGTCGCCCGTCAGTGCACGTTGTGTACCGTCTGCCGCAACAGCTGCCACTGTCCTTCCCGTCTGCCGCCACCATCACCGCCCGCCACAGCGCCAGGGCAGGGATGCGGCGCGGGGAAGGCACCTCGGTTTGATATGCGTTCATGTCAGGTCAGGGATGCAGCGCGTGGATGCTTTGATCGGAGAACGAGAGAAAGGACTCTGGGCTCGGGTGGGCAGAGGAGGGGCTCCGTTCGGGCACGGATAGGGCCATCTTCAATCCAAACCTATAACAAAATTAATTAGTTATAATTAAATTAATCAGTAGGATGCTTTATGATCTGTGCAGACTTATTGAAGAGGACCACGGGAGCAAAACTCAATAAAATTTCAGGTGTTGCCTGGTAACCTCCGGTGGTGTTTCCAGCTGGGGTGTTACACTTCCCGTTCATGATAATATGACAAATATGATGAACCTTGCCACAAAACTGAACTCTAAGGGCATGGACGTTGATGAGACCATTTTGGTTCAATTTGTTATGCTCCATCTCCTGCCTGAATTTGGCCCGTTCGTAGTGATTAGTGAATTATATATGATAACCTTAAAGATAAGTGGAATATTCAAGAAGCCAAAGCAATGTTGATTCCGGAGGAAGGGAGATTAAAGAAACTTGTAATAAGATGGTCTGATTCCTCTTTTTTGTGGATGAAGCCATAACTTACCTCCATTAGCTTGAAAAACGTGCAATCTGCATGAGGCCTGTGGTAGCTAGTTATATTTTTGGTTTCACTATCGATTTGTTTTTCAGAGTCATCAGGTTCGTGGTTAAAACCAGCGATAATTTCACTCTGGCTCTATAGGTTCTCAATCATTATAAGGTAGTTTGAGAACTGCGAGTAATTATACTTGCTGTTCTTTAGTAGTAACTACAGTCATAACATTTCCACTAGCTACATTGAACATACATCCCACCGATTGAGTTAGCTACAGGATAAGAATTTAAATAATTCAATTTTGTTTTGTTAATTTTTAAACTAGCTTTGTAGGCTCAAGTATGAGTGTACATGTATTTAAAAAGAAAATTTAACTAGACAATATTGTTTAGTAAATGTTATCTTAAATTCCAAAAAAAAATTGGTATGCATTATCTAAAGAAAGAGAGATCATCCAAACTAGCACCTACAGCCAGTCTCCTGTTCCTTAAATGTGAAACCAATCTAATGTAGGGTACCAGCATGCATTAGACTATATATACTTTAGCATGTTCTGGGAAGCCAATGCAGTGCATACAACCTACACAAAATGACCAAATTAAATCCATTATGGATATTTCTTTGTTAGTTGTAGTGCTGGGAGGTATTAGGAATCCTATAGGCATCAAGACACTATGACCCTGTCGCGCCCGTAAAGCGTTCACTACTGGAGGCCGTGGCTTTGCCGAGTGTTTTTACACTCGGCAAAGAGCCCTTTCCACTCGGCAAAGGCTTTGCCGAGTGTAGCACTCGGCAAAGTCCGCTCGGCAAAATTTTTCTCGGCAAAGGGTCTTTGCCGAGTGCTTTTTATCGGGGCACTCGGCAAAATAAAAAAAAATTTGCCGAGTGCTTGGGGCGGCACTCGGCAAAATATTTTCGGCCATTGCGGCGCCGGCCGTTAACGATTATTTTGCCGAGTGCCCGACCCAGCACTCGGCAATTTTTTTTTAAATTACTTTGCCGAGTGCCCCAGCCCAGGCAGTCGACAAAGTTTTTTTTATTTTTTTTAAAAAAGTACTTTGCCGAGTGCCCCTGTCCAGGCACTCGGCAAAGTTTTTTTTTAAAAAAAATTACTTTGCCGAGTGCCCCTGCCCAGGCACTCGGCAAAGTTTTTTTTTAAATAATTTCTTTGCCGAGTGCCCCTGTTTAGGCACTCGGCAAAGAATTTCTGATTTCTTTTAAAAAAAATACTTTGCCGAGTGCCGTGGCGAGGCACTCGGCAAAGAAAATTTATATATTTTTTTTGAAAAATCTTTGCCGAGTGCCTTGCCCATGGCACTCAGCAAAGACCCCGAGAATTGCAAAAAAAAATTTACATTCTATTGTAACAGACAATATATATATATACATCAATCATCACATCTATATCACCAACATGCATTATATATCACAAGCACACGCATATTTAATAAATCCATCGAAAATCCATCACAAATGCACCAAAGTTCAACATCACAAGTTTATTATTACAAGTTCAACATCCCTACTGTGGTGACGGAGACTGCAGGTGTGGCCCCCCGAACTGCGGTGAAGGACCGGACTGCGGCGAAGGGTTGACGCGATCAGCCGCCGGTGACACGGTAGCGGGATTGTTTGAACCCGCCGACGGAGGCTGCACAAAAGAGAAGAGATTGCATGTGTTAGACTCAAAATTGAAAATTTCGGCAGCACCTCCCCTGCAAGAAACAACGGCACGAAGGCCGACAATCACAACGGCACGAAGGCTGACAATCACAACGGCACGAAGGCCGACAATCCCAACGGCACGAAGGCCAAAAATCACAACGGCACGAAGGCCGACAATCCCAACGGCACGAACATATTAAACTTTCATACTCACAGGAGTGAAGTGTCGAACCGGAGCTGGAGCTGGCAACTGCACTTGGACACCCGATGCTTGCCCGATGGTTTGCATGATCTGATACATGTCCGCCATCTGCTTCTTCGTGGCCTCCAGCTCTGCGGTCAGGTGCGCTTGCGTCTCCCTTGTCTCTGCCAGCTCGGCCTGCAGTGTTTCAATCACATGTTTCAGTATTGCAAATCTGATCAATGTGTGTAACGTTCAATGTACGATGAGTGAAACCGGAATTACCTGAAGTTCGTCGACCCGCGACAGTGTTGAATTTTTTTTAAAAAAAAAATCTTTGCAACTTGTGTACGATTAAATTTCTGCAGCTTGTGTACGATTCAAGAAGAAATTATATTTGTTGGTGCACATGACACAAATTTTTTTTGGAGTAGAAAGAGATACTTGCAGACCTCTATACTATAGCAAAGGTTTACTGAAGGTTCTAAAATCTTTAGGGACATCAGTGGGATTCACAGCACAACAGTGTGATTCACAGGTCCATCTAGAGGCACAAGGTGCCTCCCATACAGTGTTGCCCACTTGCAAAGGAAAAAAAGAAAAACACAAATGTACTTACATTATTTTTCAGCACTTGTCATGAGATAGATATAAGCAAAGCAGTAAAGTAATCCATCACTCCAATAATGACTAATTACTAATTAATATGCTCTTCAGACCTCAATTGGCCAGGTTCTTAAAAAATGTAATAAAGAAAGAGGAGCCTATAGATGTAGGCGAGGGAAAAAATGTACTCTTTACATCATCCACCTATGCCAGAAGCTAAGTAAAATCAGAACCAGGGCCAAGATATTGTAAGAGAGCAGTCGGAATTGGTACCCTGCTCCCTGCAGTTGTGAACTAAAGGCTGCCAATATTTGTCGTTTCAACAACTGACTCACGTGGTGACATCTATCAAAATGAGGAACAACGAAAGAAATAAGCAAAAAGTATACACAAAATAATTCTTTGGTTCTGATTTATACATTGGCCATTTAAGCAGTGATTGAATACTTAAGTGTCAATTGATATAGCAATTTTTGAGCAGTGATCCATGTTGTTATAATTGTACTGCAACCAACTGTAACTTTATCAGAACTTGATTGCTTTCTCACTAACTCAAGTCATACTTCTGTCTACTACCCTTTTTGTCAAGCCAAGTTCCAAATTGTGTCTTGGAGATGAAAAAAATAAATAAAGATGGTGACAGTCAATGGTGGTGGTACAAAATCCATGTGGAAAGCATAAAGCATACGCAAATGAATCATTTTCAGTGAATGCAAAAATGATAGTGCCATGGGATGATACAGTCACACTTACAAAATTCACGCCAAGGAAAGAAAGAGCTGATTACACATTTTTAATATAATTTGATGGAGTGAAAGTAACAACTATCAAACCATGTGGGCTTTACAAATCACACACATCTATCTTTTTGCTTGACTTGCAGTATTTATATGGGCGTCAGAAGTTCATGTATTGAAAATTAAGAATCCATCCTGCACTATAATCTCACCTTATAACAACATAGGACGCGGTCTCAGTTGCAGTGTTTTACATCGCGGAGTTAACCATGGGGCTTATAAAGTTCAGATGCACAACTAACATCTAGGGCAGCTAACTCAGGTAGATACATACACCTGTGTATCCATCAGATTGTTTTGACTACTTACAGCAAGGTGGGCAGAGGTTGAAAGTCATGCACTTAAGTGTCCAACACAGCAGCTACATAAATGAGGTATGCAAAAACTCAGATTTCCAATACCAGTTCACAAATTTAGATAACTGATGCAACCCTGAAGTCAATGCTGCGACACAGCTAAATTCATATGGTTCTACTTGTGACTGCACATCCATATATTCAGAACACAAGAACTTATGCTCAATTAAATAGATCAATATAAGAGGGGATCTGGAGTCGATAGGTCGGATCACCCACCCCGGCAAGTAATCTGGGAAACCGCAGAAGCCCTAATTTAAGTCGAACAGGGAATTCAATTTCAATCCAACCATGCAACGTTTTGGAGATCCTACCAGCAAAAAAGAGAAGGTGAGACGAATTCGACCTGAGTCCAGTCCAATTCCTGCTCCGCTCAACACCGACCCAGCACCAGCGGATCGACGCGAGGAGGCGATGGCACTGCGATGGACTGGGCGCCGCGCTGGGATCCGGTGGGCGGGGGACCGTGCTCGGCAGAGGAGAAGAGGCAGCACCTGCCGGCCGGTCGATGGCCTGGCCGCCGCCGCCCGCGTGGAGGTTGGTGGCCTCGCCCAGCGCCGCCGCCCAGCGTGGGGAGCGGGGGCAGCGTCGCCAGCGTGCCGACCGTTCGATGGCCTCAGCCATCGCCAAGCCGCGCATTGCGTGGAGCTCGTTGGTGTCCTCGCCGCGTGGGGAGCAGCCGAGCAGGGGAGCCGCGCCATCGCGTCCCGGCCGGTTGGTGGCCTCTGTGCAGCGGCAGCGTGGGGAAGCGAGGGGAGCCCTGGCCAGCGAGGAGCTGGTGGGGAGGAGGTGTGCCGGCGTGGCCGCGGAGGGGAGTCGGGGGCGGGGGCGGGCGGGCATGGCTGGGGGCATTTTTTAGGGTTGGGCCACGCGGGGGTTGGGCCGGTGGGCGCGTGGCTGGGGGCGAGTGGGCTTTTTAGGGTCACAGCCTCCACATGTGGAGATGTGTGGGTTTTTGGTATCCGACGTTGTAACTTGCTCGAAACCTTCTCAATTTTTTACCACAGTCTCCACATGCGATAAAACGACGCCTCGACAAGTTTCATGATTTTCGGACTTCGTTTGCATTTTATATAATTTAAAATCACATTTCCGGCAAGTACCTCGACATGTTACGTCAATGAGATGCTCGAGATTTCATGTGAGTTCCTGGATACGGCCTAAACATACCCTAAATATCATGAGTATCAATTTTTGGATGACCAAAGTCCATTATTCCATGTACCTGCAGTTTAAATTTGAAATATCCCGAAAAATTCGATGAAACGAAATAAACTAATGAAATATATCAAAAAAAGTTAAAATTGCCCCAAATTTTAAAATAGAGTTTGAAATACTGTCACAAGGCCCCATAAAAAAATTTGAGCCCAAAATCAAAAAAATTTTTGCTAAGTGCCATGGGGGCAGCTTTGCCAAGTGCCGGCCCAGGGGGCACTCGGCAAAGTTGATTTTCAAAAAAAAATTTTGCCGAGTGCCTGGCGCTGGCACTCGGCAAAATAAGTTTTAAAAAATTAAAAAAAAATTTGCCGAGTGCTATGGGCTGGCACTCGGCAAAATATGTTTTTAAAAAATAAAAAAAAAATTGCCGAGTGCCTGGGGCTGACACTCGGCAAAATAAGTTTTTAAAAATAAAAAAAAATTGCCGAGTGCCAGCCGTTAGGCGCTCGGCAAAACTGATGGCAGGTGGCCACCGTCATGGGCCAGCCACCTTTTGCCGAGTGGGATCTTTGCCGAGTGCCGCGGCACTCGGCAAAGCCCAGTTTTGCCGAGACCCAGGCTTTACCGAGTGCCTGGCACTCGGCAAAGCCACCTTTGCCGAGTGCTTTATTTTGCCGAGTGCGGCACTCGGCAAAATATTGCTTTGCCGAGTGCCCCGATAAAAAACACTCGGCAAAGTCTCAGGCACTCGGCAAAGTCCAGTTTTCCAGTGATATATGCCTCCCCGTATGCTGGGATTTGAAAAACAAGCTGCAAGTGGACCACCGAGTGATTCAGTCAGATATGCTTTACTTGGCAGTTGCAATTCATTGCTGTCATAATGGAAATAAACAATTCTTATGGATGAGCTCAACATAAATGTATATGCTTGCCATCTTTTGTCAATTGAGTTCATTGATTCAATTAGTGACCAGAATCTAACAGTATATTGATAATTGAAAGCTTTTTTCATTGGGAGCCAAGCAACTCACAATTACCTTGGAGGTTAAGTTCTGCGCGGGAAACACAAATTTCCTTGGAGGCTGAGGGCCACCAGGGACATAGGTATTAGTGTGGTAGTCTGGAACATTTGCTATAAAATTTTGAGTTCCTGTCCCTGCCAATTTTGTCTCCACAAGGATAATTTCTAAGTCTGAAATTTTATTATCAAATCGGGCACACATTTAATCATGATCGAACTCCCGATCCAATTTGTTGCGATACCTAGATCCCGTTGGCCCGATGGGTGGACTAACGTTGAGCCTGAGCCGGCATAGGCCCTTGCACCGTAGGTTAGGTCTTCCGTGTCTTGGACACGAATACCAAGGAAGCATTTCATTGGTAGGTGTGACAGTTGATCCCACTTTTCATTGAGGATCGGGTCCCCCTTTTATAGGCTACAGTTACATACATGCATCTACATGTACGCAATTGCACCATGCTAGCTGGAGCATATTGCAGCATATTAACCGTTCTACCGATTACATGGCATAATCAATGGCCTGGACGACTTTTACATGCGCAACAGCCTTCCTAAATGGGCCCTTATCGAGCCATGGCACCAGCCCGCCAGGCTGCTTAGCCCAGTCCGAGTGTCACCAATGCGAGGGTTGCCTTCTTTAGCAATTGGGAAATTGGTAGGTGCAGTCCGTTGAAGAGGTACATAGACGAACAGTTGCGTTGCCACATAATTTCGACCCTAGTCAAGAATAAGGTTTGGATCTAACCACTGTGGCATGTGAGGTCGTGGTGCAGAGTATATTGGGGCTATATTAGGCCCAAGTGACAAATTATGGCAAGTTTAGAGACCTAGATGATACATTGAGACAAGTTCAAGGATCTAAAAATCATATTTTAAAAGTTTGGGATCTAGATGACACACGAAGACGTTTAATGACCGAAAAATGCATTTTATGAATTTAGGGACCTGAATGACGTCCCTAAACAAGTTCAGGGACTGCATGTGTTGTTTACTCTGGCCTGAAGTAGAACCACCTCTGAGAAGACAGGGCACAAGAGTTTATCTAAAAAAATTGAAGGTTACAAGTACAAATTTGACATGGAAAAAAGTAGACTGGTAAGTGCATAAATTTTTGAGGATGTTCATTTGTATTTCACTAGAAAAGAATGGTCAGTGCAGGATTGTTCAAAGCATCAAGTATTTTATTTGGTGGGCATCAAAGTCTGAGTATTGAAAAAGAATTGAATGTCCAGAAATCAATAAATGTAATAATGCACTATGTTCAGGGCTCATATAAGTTCAATATATCCTAGTGACTCAATTTGACATGTCTTCAGTATTTATAATACTCTAGCTTTTATAACCATAATGACTACATAAGGCTTGCATGCATGGTACCTTGGATCTCATCATAGCGCATCAATTACAACACCGTACCTATGTTAATTTTCACATTATAGCTAGTGAAATTCAACAAAAAGGTTGAAGATTTTAAGTTTACACCATACTGAATTTAATTTGATATCATCTGAGTTAGGTGACTTCACTGCCCATGGAATGATTCAGAATTCCAATTTTGGGAACACGAAAAGAGAAATGAATGGGAATGCATGTACGGAGTTTGCTTGGTTTTTCTCGACGTTCACCAGGGACCTCGCGCTGCCACCATCATCACAGTTCGTAGACTTGCTGCAGTCCGTGTTTGCCTGATACGACCCGCTTCCGTCGCCATTGGCCGCTTTTGCCTCCCATTTTTCTGGTAGCTTCTTCTTCGCTCCTGACTCCAATCATACCTATCAAAACAGGAAACCAGCTAGTGTAGTTCCTTGCACTTGGCCTGGCTGTGCGCCAGCCTCCTATACATTATCGTCGTGGAGAAACATATATTACATATACTATATATATACTACTACCCTTAATTTGGTGAAGTTGCTCCCATTTACAACCTGGGCGCTGAGGGTAGGAGCTTAAAGACATAATAGTCTCTGATTTTAAAAAAGATAAAACAATTAGGTAATTAGGTCCTGTTTCATCTTTATAGCTACTATAATAGTTTGTTGCTAATAATTAGCTCATTTGGATCCAAACAGGTCAAGCTAATTGTCAAGCTAAAAATTAGTTGAATACCCAACCAACACCTATCTCACTAATTAGGTCAAACCAGCTAATAGTTAGCTAGCTGATATTATCTATGACCTATTAGCTAGCTAACTATTAGCATGTAATGGATCCAAATAGACCCTTAGTATCACTACAAAAAAGATAATCATTGCCACCCCATCACTATCAGTTATAAACTAATTGGTGGCGAAAAATTATCACTGTCAGTTCCAACGCCTATAAGTTGAACATTGATTGTTGTACTTGATAACTACCAGTGAAAACAAATATCACTACCAAGTTGTTGGTTGGACCTGCTAGTGATATGTCACTGCCAGTTTCAACCACCAAACGTCGGTGATGTTGACCCATCATTGCCGGTTGCTGGTTACAACCACTAATGAGACTACTAAAAAAGATTTTGGAAGATAGCTGCTAGGATAACAGTGACAGGCATAGAATGGTGCTGCCTCTGTTAATGGACAGGCGTCCAAGAATAAACGCCCATCTCCACCAGGCGTCATCAAGACTAGTCCTTGTGTGTCCCTATGACTACTAAGTAGGTGTATGTGGTGCCTAATCCATGCATGTTATCGAGCTATTGCTCGATCCTGGAGCTCCATGGCACAAAAGCGAAGGGGCATGCTCCGGCGGCTGATGCACAGCGCTACCCTTGCTAGAGGGTTGTGGGCATTGATGCCACCGCCCTAGCCATTGCAGCTGGTGACATGGATGGTATGCACAAACGGACAGTGCTTTGCAAAGGTGTCAACAATCTCAACATTTCCCTCGCAAAGATGAAGTCTGTACTGTTTTATATAGGGCACGCTAATAATGGTGCAATTCATCTGACTTATAAATCCACACTTTGTCACTATGGGCAAAAAAACCGACATGAAAAAGATGTTATCCTATTAAAGATATATGGCGCGCCGAATCGGCGGCCTCCCACGGTATCCACGTGCGTTCTTTTTATTTGGTGCGTTAGATAGAAATTCCACGGCTCAGATGAGACGCGTCACAGCCATCCTTCATACATCCTCTCCGTACTACCGTCAGCTAAAAACAAGTTGGACACATAGACGCATTTAATGTCTCTCCTTTTACTCACCGACCATGCTGGTATGCTCGGCACGGGATGGGCCACCGACCATGCACCGACCGGCATGGCTCCACCGTGATCCTCTCATGTAAAATGGTGCTCCTTCCTCTTTCTCTCTCGTGTAAATGGCAGGCGGCAGCAGCTCCGCTCCTCCCATCCTCTCTCTCCTCTCCGCGCTCTCGCTCTCTCCCTCGCTCCTCGTTGCGACCGCCGAGGCTCCCCGCACCCTGTGCGTAGCACAGCGGCGTCCCACGGCACGGCACCATGGTGCGCCGTCCAACGCTGGTGGCCGCGGCCGCGTCCGAGCCCCTGCTCTCCCCCGACGCTGCCTCGTCCCGCCGGTCCGCATGTGCTCGACGAAACCCTAGCTGCCTCTTCCTCGCCGTCGGCGGCAGCGTCGACGAAACTCGGCGCCTGGATCTGGCGGTACCTCACCCTCTTCTTCTCCTAGCCCAACGCGGGCTGCCCCCGGAGCGGCAGCGGGCATCCTCTTCTTCTCCTCCCCCGACGTTGGCGGCTCCGGAACACCCGCCTTCCTATCGCGTCCCCTCATCCTCCTCCACCTTCCTCTCTTCTCCCCTTCACCCCTTTCTGGCTTTTCTCTCCTCCCCGCGTCCCTGACTCCTGCCTGAATTCGAGATCCCGGAGGCAGCTTCCCAAGGGCTCCTGCGCTCCGCACGCTTGATTAAACCATCGTGCTCTCGACAGAACCCCCCCACCCCGAAACCCAGCCGGACCAAGCCCTGTTCGCCGTGAGCGCGGTGCCCAGGCCGGGCCAGATCTACAAGATCCGCACCGACACCGCTACGCCTATCACGAGGTACAGAGGCCGAGCTGAACCCCTCGGATCTGCTCGCTTAGGCAGCCCTCTCCGATGTATTGCCGCTGATTTGCTGAAAATGGCGTGGTCGCTGTAGGTGGATACTCTCGTGATCTCTTGGAGGCCGCGGGGACTGAGCGTCATCTCGGCGGAGGCGTGGCCTGCGAACTGGCTGCTTGCCGAGATGCAGCGGAACGGGGTGGTGGAATGCAGCGTTTGCTGCTCCCGGGTGGTGGTGCCGAGCCCCCGGAGCGTGTCCAGGGCATACGACAAGCACCGCAGCAAGATGTCGTCCAAGTTCCGCGCGCTCAACGTCTTCCTCGTCGTCGGTGACTGCATCCTTGTTGGCCTCCAGGTGTGTGCGCGCCTAAACGCTTCATTTTCAGTCCCAAGCGCTGGAGACCTTTGCACGATCAGTGTTTGTTTGAAATGGCCTCACGGATTTGGTATAGAAGTAATGCTTTTACTAGTACTGATGCCTCGCATGCTTGACATGGCCCTTTGCTGTAGTGCTACGTTCACCTGAATAGCAAATGATTGGCCTTGGGGCGTTATGCTAATGTTTGACTTGGTTTATGCAGCCCATCCTAGTGTTCAGTGGCGGATCCAAGGGGGCTCCCCCCGTGAGAGTGATTTTGCTTTGTATTTACTGTAGAAAAAATGTGATTTCACCATTAATCTTCGATATTTGTTCTAAATCTCTATTGATTACCCCCCCCCCCCCACCCGAGGTGCTCATCTTGGCTCCGCTAATGCTAGTGTTCATGTCAAAGGTTGATGGGAAGTTTCAGTTCAGTCCCGTCAGTGTTAACTTTCTGACGGAGGTTATGAAAGGCATCTTTGCTATTGTGATGCTCATAATTTAGGTTTGTTCTTGTTGCTTTCTTGCTGATGTTTTCCCTTTTTGCAAGCATTCTGACTCGAGGTGACTTTAGAAATGAAGAGTGATCCATTTTGCATGAGCTATTTTCACATGTTAGTCTGATAACATCTATGATCTCCTAATAAGCAGCCCACTGAGAACTCTTATGATCTTTCAAAAAAAAAATTGAGAACTCTTATGATTTGTGGTACTGGATCAGAGGACTAAGTGTTTACACGCAAAAGGAAATGGGACAAAAGGGTTTGTCGAACAAAACATGAAGCCATCTTTCCTAGCAGTTAATGCCTTCTAAAATGTGGAGTGGCACTCTTGCTTGGTCAGTCCAAGTAAGCTGTTTTCCGTGTGCGCAGATTAGCTTAGGATTTTGTTAGTATTCCTCCACACTGCGGATTTTCATGGTGTCTGGTGGATGTACCGAATTACAGTTACTCTGCAGTGTTTTCTCTTTAGTTTGTAGTAAGTAGTATTATGTTCATAATTTCTTATCTGTTAACCTTTTTTTGCTTTGTTGTTCCAATGTGACAGTCTAGAAAGCAACAGGTTGGAGAAAAGCCACTTTTGGCACGTTCAACCTTCATATAGGTGATTTATCTACCACAAGATATATTCTACTTTGATATGTACTGTTGCTCCATATTTATTTTTTGCTACATTGTCTGATTATTTGGAAGGGCAGGCCTGGTGCAGTGGTGAGAGCTGTCTCACTGAGTCACCAGGTCATGAGTTCGAAGTACTAGGTCTCCGGCTTGCCTCGGTTTTTCCCTTCCCCAGACCCCACTCATGTGTGAGCCTCCGGCACTGGGTCTGCCCTACATTGTCTGATTATTTGATCATTCACTATTTGGTTTTGTAGGCAGCCCGTAATTTTGTATGGTGGTACCCTCATGCTTAACAAGTTGTACCAACAAAAAGGATATGCATAACGAACTGCATAGCTCATAAAAGCTGACTGATTTTGTGTAGAACATTAGAATTTAAAGTATTTACTAATGGTTAGTAGGGGGGGCGGGGGGAATGTGAATGTCCCTTTCTCTGAGGCAAACACGATAGGTATGTTGTCTGCCTTATGTTTATGATGATTACATTGTCCAGTCTTTTTGCAGGGCCAGAAAGTTTTAATATTCTTCGAGGGCATTCAAGGGCCACAATGTTTCTCATATGTAACAATGCTGCACAAGGCATTCTATCTTCATTCTTCTTTAAGTATGCAGGTAATGTTTTTTGACATTTGCTCTTTATTATTATTGCAGTTATCACATCTATTGTCTAACTGAAATACACTATGAACCACAATTTTGAAGAAGTATTCGCCAAGCTGTTGCCACAATATTTACTGTCCTAGCTTTTTTGCTGCATTCTTGGGGCATACCTTGACCATTAATTTTCTCCTGGGCATATCGGTGGTGTTTATTTCAATGCACCGGGTAAACTGACCTTTTTATTACTTTTTTGTTGAACAACCATTGTTGTATTTCATGTATCTTTCTGTCATTTCTCCTTAGTTCTTCTCTCCACTTGCTAAAGTCAAAGATGACAAACCAAATTGACTTAATAGAGTTGGAAGATACCCAAAATCACCGGTAAGTTTTATCTCGCTTCAAATGGTATTAACAAATTACTCCAATACTTGATTTAGGTTTCACTTAGCATTGGCCTTTGAAGAAGTGCTGTTTTGCACTGTGTCCATGATCTCCATCTAGACTTTTATAGCTTTGGCATGTGCTTTGGGATGCCTGTTAATGTTGTTGTAGAAATAGCAAGCTGTTTATTAAGTTTCTTTTGACATGTGGCCTCATGTGGTGCATATTTTTCACAGGTCATCTGAATCTTCTTTTGTAAATATGACTGCTGGTGCCGCTTATGATGTGAGTATCTCAGTTTCCATTTTAGAATAGATGTGTCATTTTAGAGGCTACATCTAATTTGGCTTTCATTTAAGGCGAGCCATCGGATTGGAACTGATGAGAGGCAACCGATGTTGCCTACATGAACTAGTTTCTTGAGGTATACATAGATTCTTGTAGCCATATTTCTACTGTGTTGCCCAGTTAACAGTTTGACATGGTAAATAGCTATATGCACGTAGTTTGCCAATTCAGTAAGGTGTATGATTATAGATATTTTACATAAGATAAATCATGATTTTTTAGTGGATATTTGTCTGTGACAGTTCATTTTCTATAGCAATTTAAGAAAACAGATTGTTGAAAATTGATGGTAGAGGCACCAAATGCTGATCCATAGGCTCACATTGTTTTGGATATATGCTTGAAGATGAAAATAATCTGGTTAGTTGTACCTATTAGCTCGACATAGGTTGGCAGCTGTGGGCTAAAATATAAGATTTTGATTTCCACATGGGTTCTATATTTCTATGTGCAATATACTAAGCGAGACAAGTTTCCTAGAATATTTCTCTCTCTCACAAGCAAATGAACACTGGTTCTTTCTGTTCTGCAAGTAGGATAGGAAGACAACTTTTTTGCCGTGTGAGCAGCAGATTTCATGTAGCATTGTGAGTTGAATAAACTATTGTACACTGTAAAGCCAAAAGAAAGAAAGAAGTACCAACGTGTTCTCCATTTTTTCCTTTCATTTTTGGGATGAGGCCGGTGGCCGGCCATTAGTGGCCGTGGACGTGACAGAGCAGCATACATTTTGATAGGCATATAATTCAATAGGGATTTTCCAGATACGATACTTGTAACAGAAAATTTCCCTAGAGCTATATATGAACAACGGCGATGTGATAACCTTTTTTGTATGGAACCTTTTCTTTATACTATTGATTAATTGTTTTACTATTGTTACTACATTGTTACTGGATTCTCCAACCGTGTTCAGTGAATGACTTTTGCGTAACCACGAAGTCTCTTTGGACATACTGTTGAAATGGGAACATCCATGTAAGCTGAATCTCGATTTTCATGGGAATTCCACCTGCGCTGGGGACGCGAAGCCCCTGCGGTAGAGCAAGTCGCTCATGGCGTTGTTGCCGCGCTGCGTTAGGTGCACGCCGTCCCAGCTAATGCGCTCGTCGGGCCTCGCGCACACGGACGCGCCTGGCGCGCCGCACATCCGGTCCATGTCGAAGTTGTAGGCGCCGCTGCCAGCGCCGTAGCACGCCTCGGTCCACGCCCCCTCGTCGAACCCCGCCTTGCCGGCGTACCTCAGCATCCACACGTACGCGTAGAAGTAGCTGGCATAGTAGATGGTCACAGACGGGTAGGACCGGCGCAGCTCTAGGATGCCCTGCTGCAGCAGCGCGTTGTGCATAGCGGAGGGTCAGAACGATTTCATGTGAGTAGTTGCAGCACCATCTCTTCATGGTTGTATGGAGGGACCCTGATTTCAATGCCTTTGGTCTCAAGGTTCAAACATGGTGTCCCTGTTGGCCTGTGCATATTTTGAGTTCATATCAAACATTACTAACCGATTCTTTTGCAGGACCCAATGGCCCAACGGATTGCTATGTTGATGTTGAGTTTCTATATACTCCTTCATATGGTTAGGCCCTTTCACTTCTCACATTCGTGCTATGAATTTTAGTATTTTGTGTGTGTTAAGGTTGTGATAGAGTCCCAACTGGATGCGGTCCTAATAAATTGGTGGATGAACCAAGCGTGGCAAAAATCCAATTGTCTCGAGTACTCCCAAGCGTGGATGAACCAGGTGTGGCGAGTTGGTGGATGCACCAAGCATCCCGGCTATGGGGCACTCTGCCTATTTAGTGTTAACACGAGTACTATTAGAACACATTTACTCAACAAGCATGATGTTTTAGATACAATTGGTCTTAACTTTACAACTAAAATAGTATCCAACATTGAGCATTGAGGTCCCTTTAAACATTTTGCTTCCATATGCTTACTTTTTCCATCATAATATCTTGTAGTGCCCGCATCTACCTGTTGCCCAGGTTAATCGAGGGGTAGCTTCTCCACCAGACGTATCCATGGACACCACCAAACTAACCCAGATTCTTGGTACCAAGCCAATCTCATTTCAAGATGGAGTCAGAAGTACACTTGATGCAGAAGCCAGTACATGACACTTCCTCAACAATTTGCTTTACTTCCTAGGGAGTTGCTTGCATTCAAATATGAAAGTGTGACATAGAAAATCACATTTAATTTGTGAAATTTCAGTAACGGTAAATTTCTGTTGGATCTATGTGAAATATGTAACTTTGTACCTACTAGACACCAGTGGCATCATCGGTGTTACTGCCTAAATGTACTGTACCGTTACGAAAAAAATGACATTCATTTTAAATCGTTTTCCCCCAGCAGTATGTAACTATATTGTGCATGTATATTACAATTTACAACTAATGTTACCATCATGTATTTTTTTAGAGCTTTAGGCCTTTGCCCGTCTTAGCATTAAACAAAGACAATAGCATTCAATTACAGCATTCAGGTAGATCTACCCTCATATATTCTGTTTGGTTGGTATTTTTAGATTTGTTGCTGCCTAATATTTGGCTTTAATTTCTAACCCTACCTTGGTGAGTTATTTTTCTATATAGTGCATAGCCCTGTATTGGATTGAATAGAAGTGCTGGCTTTGCTACTGCATTACTCTTTCTTATCTTTTTAATGAAATGATACGCAACTCTCCTACGTGCTCGAGAAAGAAATATATGCTCCACCGTATAAATTGGAAGTTGTATAAATTTAAGTGTAAGTTTGGAAGGTGTATATGCTCTCTGTGGTCCTAATTGAACATATAACTTTGGTCTGTCCAAATGAGTTCATAATTTAGACCTTCTCACTATCTGACAAAGAGTACAGAAATAAGTATCGCACAAACCATTGAATAATCGGCAGACTCAGGTGGGTTACCAAAACCATTTGTTTTACATTTGTTTTTTTACTATTTAGCTTGGATAAAAAATGTTAAAAAAAAGGTTAATATAGATAGGTGATAGGCATGACTAAGTTTGAGATGGCCAATAGGGCATCAGTATAAGTATTTGTCGCTTTTCCAGGTGGAGCAGCATTCTAGGAATCTCAGAGCTACCTTGTGACAAATTCACTGAATTGTGTATTGTGTAGATATCAGAGACACCAGCACAAAAGAAAATACTAAAATAGTTATTCTGAAACAATGATAGGATTGCATGGGATACACATACATGCTAACAAGTATTATTGGGGGCAGCGAGATTGGAAAACTACCTTCTAGATGAAAAATGACCTTATGAAGAAGCAAAGCCGTGACTTGTACTGATCTTCTAAGATGTTTTCTTTTCCTTATTCCCATTAACCTCAAAGTATGGGAGGACACGGTGGTAGCAGGCATATAACCATACAAATGCATTATCGCTGCCATATATATGGTCTAAGTACTACCACCTGAAACGGTTCCACAAAGAATGATACCCCACGGTAGAGTGAGTAAAAGTAGAATTGCATATTACAGCCACCATAGTATCCCTCGTAAATGTTAAAGTGCAGCCTGTGCGAACTTTATTTAGTTATTACTGACAAGGAACTCACATGGATACCCAGCACTGATACTATGCTAGGTACGTAAAAACTTAACCACAATGACAATTGCAAACGACCTCGCGTCACAATATAGCTGGTATTGGAATTGCGCCGCTATTTATTTGGTGAATGTAAGAAATAACTTAATTATGTGTAGTCAAGTTGTGGACAGGCCCTATGCCCTAGAAATTTGAATAAATCCGCGAAGCTTGAATATTTATTCAGCTCTTCTTATTTCAACAACTATCTCAGGGCCTCTCGTAGGGTAGCGGGCACATTACAAGGATATACAATATGATTGATGCCACCATAGTAGGAGTTAGGATAGCAAAGATGGTCATGGTGAGCTCATCTTCATCTAAGCACATCTTGAGAGTGTCGGCTTCTTGCTTCTAACAATGTACTTCGTCTCCTGCAGCTTGCAGCATTTATCTCAGGCTTCTTCTTAAAATGTTGAAATAGGTTGGCATTTGAATAGGGGGCTTATGCGGCTGATTAGTGTTGAGTGTGGAGTGTCTTGTTGTGAAGGGGGAGCTGGGGGCGTTTTATAGGCAATTGACGGCGGGTTTAGAGGGTGGGTGCGCGCCATTATCGGCGGCACTGAGCAGCATCGGAGGCTGAGGGAATCAGGTTTGTGGGGGACAACAGCGACAGCATTGGGCCAATGGAGGTGACATCATGAGCGGTGTCATGGGGCGGTGGTGCGACGTGCGGTGGGTGGCGGGGCAGAAGAGACAGCGGTGTGATGCTGAGAGGATGGCACCAGTGTGCGAGAAAAGGAGCGTAGGTGGGTGGCCACTGGCGGTGCGCGTGGCTTTAATTTGCATGCGTTCTTAGGTCAAACATACAACTTGAAAATGAAAGCCTACACTATGTTAGTGGGAGGTCTTTAATTTGTGAAAAAGCGGCTTTAATTTGTTACCTCCTTTGCTATTCATTTCCAATCATAGCTGGTCTGCTTGCATCTGAACGGTTGCTTTTCTTGTAACCCGTTTGATTTTTGCCTCGAGAACCCTAAGTAAGTCTAACGAGGTCTAAGGGTAAATCGACATAACAAACACAACGGATAGAGCAAAATGCATGTCCAAAACGCCCTTATACGAGTACAACATACAAACACTCCCTCTCCCATTCTCGACACATCGTTTGGCTCCTACGACCCGACGATTCTTAACATCGACGGATGAAATACATTGGAAAGATTACAACACTAGAGGATGGCGATGAAAAGCACTACTAACTACAGGTACATGTCCCCTAGGACAACTCATCTACTTTGTCAGACCAAACGGCTTCATTCTCGGACTTGGTTGGTTCTTCTTCTGCACTGGCTAAGGATCTGTTTCCTCTTGTGGTGGTGGCTGAGTGAGGGGAACCAAGGACTCTACTTCTGATACCTTCAAGGGTGGAGGTGCTGGTGGTACTGCAACACAGGTTCTCCTTCTTTCCGGTGGGTTGATAGGGATTACCTCCAAGACCAAGGGTTCTTGCCTTTCTGTGTCAAGCGTCCTACGCTTGGCCCTTGTGACCAGATAAGCATCCTCCAGCTGTTGGGTGTGCCGATCTTCAGCCTCCTTCAGGGCTTCCGCCATGGTAGTCTCACAACTTTCTGTGGCTGCCACATTGGCGTCCCCCTCAGCGAGTTGCACTTCGAGCATCCTAGAGAAGATCTCGGCTTCCTCGGCTCGGCGGAGGCACTTCCTCAGCTCCGAGGCCTGCCAGTCATACTGCTCATCCAGAGCAATCAAATACATGGCCAGATGTACCATAGTTGGGTTGTCTTCTTGCGCGTCCCGCCCTTGCAAAGCCTCCATGCGAGCCCTCCATACCCATCGATTCTTTTCCACAGGTGGAAAGAACTTCATGGGGGTACGAGCAATTGGCTCTTCATAGATCTGGCAAAGATGCCACAAGGCTTTGCGGGCCACAACTTGGTAGGTGTCGATGAAGCGAAACCCGGTTGCGGTCACATTCTAGGCTTCAGTGATATCGTGGAACTCCTCACTCTTCCCAATGTAGACGGTGACCTCACATAGCTCAGTGCCATGTTTCTCATACTCACGACCCTCATACTCAGGGCGATCCTTGACTCTGAGTTTTTGCAAGGTGGCATACAGGATTTTGGGAAAACCCTTAGTGTTCAGGCAATAGCGGCTAACCCCTGGCTCCTGCCATCCTTGGTGGATGATGGTTACAAGGAAGGATCGACCGAGAAGCTTGCTCGAGAGAAAGGCTAGGTGAGCTGAGCCTGACTGAGTGGTGGTACCAAGTGGCTAGGCTAGGCCTTTTGTAATGGAGGAGCGGTCATTGGGCCTGGCGCAGTCCACCCTTTAGTCTGGCGCGGAGAACAATAAAAGGAAAACGACAGGATTTTTACGGGCACAAGACGAGCAGTGTCCGAGGCCATTCCCTAAGCTATCCAGAAATTCACTCAATAAATTTAAAAAGCACTAGACATCTTCACCTACGCAGGGTGGGTCGAAAGTAGGTGAACACATTTAATAACTCCCCTCCATGCTACCATTAGATAAAAACAAGTCTGTTGTAACATGGCCACCACGGGTGGCGGAGACCCGCGCAGTCCGCAGGATACGAGGGCACCTCCGGCCAGGAGGGTGAAGGCCGCCTCACCTCCAAACTAATTAAACAACGATCTTGCCTAATTGTGTGCAGGTACTCAAGCGCGGGCGCTCGGGGACTACGCGAGTGCGCCAGCCTGGCCCCCACGCGGCCGTGCGGAGGCCTGCGGATGATGCCTCCGACCGGACCGGCGGAGACCCACAAGGGCGACGGCGCGCCCCTGAAGGCGGAGGCCAGCGTCGACAGCCATGGTCACCTTTGGGAAAGAATCAACGGGCATGGAGGGCTCGCATGGAGGCTTTGCAAGGGCAGGATGCGCAAGAAGATAGTCCTACCGTGGTGCACTTGACCACGTGCCTGCTTGATCTGGATGAGCAATATGATCGGCAAGCCTCGGAGCTGAGGAAGTGCCTTTGGCAAGCCGAGGAAGCCGAGATCTTCTCCAGGATGCTCCAGGTGTAGCTTGCCAAAGTGCATGCCAGTGCGGCAGCCGCTGAGAGTCAAAAGACTGCCATGTCGGAAGCTCTGAAGGAGGCTGAAGATCGACATGCCCATCAGTTGGGAGAGGCCTTCCTTATCACCAGGGCCAAGCGGAGGACGCTGGCTACTGAACGGCAGGATCCCTTGATCGTGGAGGGGATCTCTATCCACCCGCCAGAAAGAAGGAGAACTGGTGTTGCAGTACCGCCAGCACCTCCACCCTCGGAAGTCTCAGAAGTAGAACCCTTGATTCCTCTCACTCAGCCATTGCCAAGAGAGGAGGCAGATCCATAGCCAGGGCAGTAGAAGAATCCACCGAGCCTAGGAATGAAGATGCGTGGTCCAAAGTAGATTAGTTGCCTTGGGGTGATGTACCCGTAGTTAGTAGTGTCTTTCATCGCTATCCACCGGTATTGTAATATTTTCATTGTATTTCGTCCGTAGTTGTTGAGGTAGTCCGATTGTAGGAAAGGCGAACGATGTGTCGAGAATGGGAGAGTAAGTGCCTGCATGTTGTACCAGCATAAGGACGTTCGGAATATGCATTTTATTTATTTCGATGTGTTATTGCGTCCATCTACCTTAAGTCTCGTTAGACGTGCTTAGGGTTTTTGAGGGTGATGTTAAGTGGGTTACAAGAGAAATTACCATTCGGATGCGAGCATACCAGCCGTGATTGGATAACATAGGACACTATATCGACTAATTGTGAGTGTCCTAGTAGAACGCTTGAATCTCTTTAAATCAAATCCGTTGTTGGATTTAAAGTCCTTGTCCCTTGTTGCCAAATGAACCCTTGTTTGAATCTTCCCTTACAATACTCCTCTAATTATGTGGTCTATGACCCCACTGTCTTCATTGCGTGTAAGTTGGTAGTAGTTGCCTGGTTAATAGCTTATGGTGCCGTGACAAAACTGAGGGCCCCTGTGGAACAGCTGCCACATGGTGACGCTGCTCGGCACGCACTTGTATCGAGGTTGTTGACCAAGTACATTTACCAAGCTACACCGCCATACCACTTTTGATACAAATATTCGGGTGTTTGAGCGGGAAATCCACAACAGGTTGATGAAATAGTGGTCTCTCAAAGTAAATAAGAGGAGGTGGTTTTGGAGGAAGCATGTATGTTGCGATCTCACTTCATACAAAGGTTGGCGCAGACTGTGGACAAGGAAGGCATGGAAAGAAGAACACCTGGGAAAAGTTAGCCTTGGGTAGTAGGGAGTGCTTAGAAAGCCTGAGTGGATGTCAAGTCCCAGGCACTATGCCTAGCTCGACCACGCTACACACGCCGGGTCGCTGTCACCGCGTGCCCCCGGACACCGTCGGTGTCGAGCCCATTAGCACCCTGTCCTCGCATATCCGCGACATCGTGCCACACTCGCCATCCTCGTGCACTGTGCTCTTCTCCTTTTCCCGGCCTCCGGTCCGCTCTTGATCCTCGCCCTCGTCCCCGTACCAGACCCCCCCTCCCTTCTTTCTTCTTTAGGGGACACGGCCACCCGCACGCCTCCCTCGTCGAGCGAACCCTCTCTCCTCTCCTTTATTCCCCCCCTCCGCTCACTTGCGTAGGGAGCGTGCCATGCCCGGCTATATCCCCGTAGCGTGAAACGGCAGTGTATCCCATCCATGCCGTCTCCACTTTCGGTGCGCTGCGCCCCATCTCCGTTCACCACTATAAGATGCCCTTGGTCCTTGCTCTTCTTCTTCATCCCCGTCCCTCTTGAATCCGAAGCAGAGCTACGAGATCCAGTCGTCATTGTCGAACTAGGTTCGTCTGACAGAGGCGATGGTGTAATCTGAGTAGAAGGGATCTGGTTTCGAAGAAGATCAAGTCTACCATTGGTTAGTTTGGTCTTAGGGTTCACGATGTTTTACTTCTCAGTCTCCTGTTTCTGGATCTGTTGGTCATACGCCATGTTTTGGATAATCATTATCTTGTTGTTTCTCCATTGCCCTCGTCTATCCCAACTTCTGGAGTAAGACTTGGTTGTACTAGGTTGCTCTTAACCATGTAACTTTAAATCCCGGTGTAGTTTAGTGTTCGACGCCGTGTAATCTTTCGTGTCATTCAAGATTTACGAAATGTGTTGCAGTTTCGCCTAAGGGGAGTGGATCCTACTTGTGTTGTAGTTTTTGCTCTTTCCACCTATAATGTAATCCTAGCCAATGTTGTGCTTTGAATCTAAGTGTGTTAGTTGCTTGAGCCTAACTCCATCAAATACTTCTTTCCACTAACATGTCATTGATTTGCTGGCCTAAAATAGGTATCATGTAATGACAACCGACCTCTATGTTCGCTTACAACATTGCAATGAAAAAAGTCAGGTTACCTTTTCTTCCCATATTTCCCCATTTAATCTACCAAATAGACCAACCTTTCCTAGTGACGTGATGAGAAAACATATTAGACATATGAGCCATATTTTCAAAGAATTTTCCTATACCAAGCACATCACCCGCAGCGAAGCGCGGGCAGCAGTGGCTAGTTGTAGATAAATATACTCCCAGTTTCAAAAAAAAAAGATAAATATACTCCCTCCTTCCAAGAAAACATGATGTTCTCAGCTATCACTTAACTCTCACCATTTCCTTTTCTTTTCTTCCTCACAGTTGCTTGCTTTGCTAGTGTTGGCTGTGCCATGGTGAAGTGAGGGCATGTAAATAATGGTGCAGTTCCTCTGACATACACATCATCTCGGCGACTTCTGAACTCCCAAAATTTACTTTTAATTGTCCATCTGATTATGCATCGGTTGTTTAAGTGTTAGCTATGCCATGGTGAAGCAAAGCTATATAGAAGGCACAATAATGACCATGCACTAAATATCAATTATGTATCCAATCTTTTGTACTTATGTATCCAATCTTTTGTACTATTGAACAAAACTAAAAGGCATGCAGCAAGATTTGATATCTCCTATGATATTATTAAAGGTAAAAACTGAAGAAATGTCCATATTATTCTGTAAACAACATATATTAATAGCAAACAAGAATAACTATGTATAGCCCTTTATGAAAAATGCAGTAAGCCAGTAACTACTTGTTCGATAAGTGTAACCCTTTGCCTCCAAGCATTCAAAATATAAAAAATGGGGCAACCCAATTCTGGCAGCAAAATATCTTGAAATGAAACAACTAATATGTCCATAGGGTGCAACAGTGTCACCATGCGCAGATCAACAACAAACATGTAGCTAGAACCAGCTTTCTAAATATAGACATGGCATGCCACGTCCAAATTGGGAAAAAAAGAAAGAAAGGCATTTTGCATGAACAAAGGGTACTTTGCATGTTTGATACCATTATGAGGTCACTCGGAATTGGGCCCGGGACTAATGTGAGCATTAGACCCGGGTCCATGTTTCTTGGGCGTAAGAGGACCATTTGTCCCAGTTGGTAACACCATCCCTGTAGCACCCGGTTTGAAGAACAAAACCAGATACAAATCATATGTGAGCCTAGAAAGTCAAATCTCACATATAGCTACAAATAAGGGTAATATCGAAAGACAATGCTCAATATATAGCGTACTTAGTATAAAGGATATAACCTTAGATAGCAAACAGCGGAAAGACAACTTCGATCTTCGGGTGAAGACTCCAATTCCACAGGCACAACTGACTGGTTGATCACAAGACTAACTCCTCCAAACTCTAGCAATCTGGTACTCATCCGGGATTTTTATCCAAATAATTGAAAAAAATAAAGCAAGCATAAGTACATGTCGTACTCAACAAATATATCATGGGGTTCATGAAGCTCAAAAGGCTGACACTGGTTTACTGCAATTAGCTTTTAATGAGTCATCTTTTAGCAATTTTGTGGCAACAAGTTTATTCATATGTCCATATAAACACATGATCAGGTAAACATGAATAATGAATAGCATAAACAGTAATTATTAATGAGCATCTTCATCATCAGTATCATCAGTGTTCATCATCTATTCCATAAATGATCCAAGGCCGCTCGTGACCGTGAGCATGGATGATATACCAGTTTTACACTCTGCAGAGGTTGTACACTTTCACTGTGAGTCGTGATTTACCCTTTTGCCCGAGGTAGCTAATCTCTTGACCCACTTCCAAGGAAGGTTGGCAGGGTTCACTATGAAGTCTTTCAAAGGTTCGTCTAACAAGTTAGGGCCATTAGATTCACTCAGCAAACAGATGTAGAGCCCCTCTTCCTGATGGCACAATGACGCGCAACCTATACACAAGGGGACAGAGGTCGCACTATACCCGATTCGTCAACCCATTTTTACGCCAATAAAGATAACCACCAATAATCTAGAAAAGGTCCTCATACTGAGCTAAAGCCAGAGCCATGTAGCCCTCACAGCTGTACTATAAGTCCCGGATAATCACTTACAGATAAGTCCTTAGGGAGAGGAATCTAGAGCATCATAAAATAGCCCAATACTCTAGCCCCCTTGTTCCATGTTGCTAAAAAGCATCTTTAGTGTTTATTGCATATACTATTAGTCAAATTACGAGATCATGGCTTTAGTTGAGCACTAGCATCATACTACCCAATGCAATACCCCATAGGTATCAAGGAATCCAGGATATCAAATAGCTAGAAAATTTGCTATGGTTGCCAAGGTAGACACATGCATATGATTAAAATGATATTAAAGTAAATATGACAACAAGAAAGATCCCATGCTATACTTGCCTTAAACTTAGATCCTTCTTCTTTTGATTTGTAGCCTCTAAAGAACTTCTAGATCACCAACTTCTTTTATATCATCAACGCAAAGCTCACCGATTGGACACGATCATAAAGCACCACACAAGCATCCATGCAATCATACACGAAGCAAACAATAGATCTAACTTAGAACAATACACCAAACATAATAAACAACAGGTAAAAAGGTTTAAAAGATGTTCTAAACGTTACTACGAACACACAGACGTGAAAAGCACTCTAATCGGAGCTATAACGAAAAAGTTATGAATTAAACAAGATTTCCTTTAATAAAATAATAGATTAAATCTAACCTCGAATTTTAAAAGTTGAAAATATATTTAACAGTAGGATGACATTGTAGATTATGGAATTACGAACCTAACGCAAGTTGAACGGGTCAAATCGGAGTTAAAACGGAGAAACTATGAGCAAAAGAGTTTTAGTGGCAAAACTGTGAATATTTTGAACTATTTTCAGAGTTAAAATAATTGAAAATCAATTTAAAAATGATATCTGGATCGAGCGCCATTTTTGGAAAAGTGCAGGGGTCAAAACGCATGATCCAGGGCACTTATTGAAATACATTTGAATACTACTAGACCGCGGGTTCTATTTTGAAGAAACCGAGGGGCTCTTTAATAAAAATACCAGCAAAAAGGTATCTTTGATTCTGGGCCATCGGATCGGGATGGGACGGCTAGATTAGATCGGGAGGGGAAGAGAGAGGCTGTCGGCCCACTGGCAGTCGGCCATGACCGGTGGCGAAATGCTTGCTGCCTAGCGCGAAGAGGGTCCTAGAGTCCACGATTCAACGCGGGGAAAGCATTTGGTGGAAGCGGGGATCAAGGCGAGCTCACATAGGTACTTCACGCGGATGAGAGCGGGTCTGTGACGGCGTGCGGCTCAATGGGGCAATGGCGGAAGGTGGCACTAGGGTTTGGCTCGGCGGCGGCACTACGAGCTCGAGGCGAAGCGGCTTCGGCAACTTGAGGAGAGGCGGCACGGTGGGGGCTGCTATTTATGAGGGGCTCGGCATGGAGGCCACGCCAAGGAGGAGGCGGCGCGGACGCGGACTCATCGACGGCGGGACTACATCGGCAGAGTCTGCTCCGGGCACGGGAGGTAGGAGATGGCGCCGACAAGTGGGCCCGGCTGGTTAGTAACACAAAGAGAGGGTCGGAGCGGGTCGGTGCTGGGCCGGCCTGGTGGCTGGGCCTCTTGGATGGGGCGGCGCCAAGGTGGGGAAAGGAGGAGTGGGCTGCTGGCCTTGCCGGCTGCACAGGAAGGAATAGAGCTGGGCCAGGCCCAAAGAGAATGAGGGGAGAAGAAGAATTTCTTTTCTATTTTGTTTTCAAAATCAAATTCAAATGTAAACCAAATCAAATTTGAAAATGATTTAAAAATACATTTTTCACTTCAAATAAAAATGAGAAATTTTAGTAAGTTTTCTAAAAATAATTCTTACAACTTTTTTTTAAATTCTTTATTTTCAAATTCTCTTTTCTTTCTTTTCTTTTACTTCAAAACCATTTTTTATTTCATTTTCAAAAGCAATTCAAACCATTTTGAATCTTGATTCAAACCACTCAATCAATAAACAAAATGCACCGGCATGTATGCACAACCATGTTGGTACTCTTTATGATAAATTTTAATTTAATAAAATTATTATTTACCTATGCTTTCATTAGCACAAAAATACCAAATTAAATATTTTTAACCCTATTTCAAAAAGAAAAAAAATTCGGGTGTTACAATCCCAAACAATAGAGTCTACTTTAGTCCCGGTTGGTGCTACCAACCTAGACTAAAGGTCCTTTTAGTCCCGGTTGGTGTTACCAACCCGAACTAAACATTCTTCGATGGGTTAGCTCAAAAGGAAAGCATCACATTCAAAGTCACATGTGTTGTGTAGGTGGGATGAAAACGTACACGTGAGGTAATGCATGATGTCTTGGGTTTGAATCCCACGTGAGGCATAGAGATGGGAGCCCTTATTTTTTTCCTCCGAGTACCTTTAGTCCGGGTTCAAGGCAACCGGAACTAAAGAGTCATTGCCTTTTTGTCCTAGATTCGTAGTCCCAGCTGGGAAACCACGACTAAAGTCTGTTCCCAACTACAACTAAAGTCCATCTATCTACTAGTGATACATCCATTTCTAGAGACAGTCCATAACCCGAACAACCTCTAAAAATACAGGTTGTTGGTGACATGAAGGACACTTACTGGGGAGTCTGGAAATGTCAACCACCTGTAGAAATCTATTTGCAGAGACGGGCTATCTCTAAAACAATTTATAGTGTTGTTTTTTAATGGGCCGATGATGAGCCAAGTCAAACACAATAATGTTAATAAAAAATCAAAGGTGTCGTAAAAATTGTTTGTGTAGTAGCCTTGGTAGGTGCATATATAGGCAATGGATTACTGGTTATACGTTTTAAATTGTGTAATATATATCTTTTACATGCACTGCAAGTCTGCAATAATGCAAGTAACATGTACTGTTACTCGTACTGTTAATTAATTTAACTACTCTGTGCTATGGTTACTTGCAACAGGAATGTATGTGAAAAATCGATGTAGAAATGCAGTCTATCAAGGCAACAGGAACGTACGTGCTTGAGTAGAAATGCAATCTGCCCAGGAGGTTTTCATAATGGTGGAAGCTAATGGCATGTTAACTAAAGATAGATAAAAGGCTGAACTTTTTAACATTAGCAGCAATGAGGAAATATGATCAGCGAACAGGTCATCCATGTTCCAGTAAGTACCCAATGATGCTCTCTCCGAACCTCAATGCCCCTTGTCTTCATTTGTTTTCATTATAAGGGCAGCTCAGTCGCACCTAGCTGACACCTGCTTCACTCCAGCCCTCCCTCTACTGCACATGCTCCTCAAGCATGCCCGGCCGCCATGTTTCAGATCATTCACTATGTGCGCTGAAGACGGCACAAATGGATCCCCGACCATCCCATCTTATGGCACTAGGAGCCTTGTCAAACACGAGGACAGAGACAACGCTTCATATCACAGCCATAGCTCGCGAGTACGATACTACTGCCAAACACTCCTCGTCAAATTCCACCTGACCGGGCAAGGTGATGTGTTTGACTCCTCATAGCTGCTTCCCATATGCCTCCAATTCCCATGAGACAAGAGTTTGGCAACATCCTAAATATCTCCCACCACAATTTCAACATTTTTTCCTAGTATATATTCGGTCCTGGTTTCCTAGTATTGGCTATGCCATCCTGAAACAAGTTATATAAAGGGAACAACAATTATGGTGAATAATGGCTCCGAATTCTTTGTCATATACATTCTTTTTATTGCCAACAAAGAGTACACTTTTCATTGCCGATAAAAACTACAAGCCGTGGGGTCCTCGGCCTCTCTTATGATCCCAACAAGTTATTGGAGTCCTATTTGGTTAGTATTTGGATGGAAGTTTTCTTTTCAGATTTGTAGTGATCAACATGATCTACAATTTTGTAGTTGACAATTTTTAATTTGAAATTAGTGTAACGACACAAATATTTATGTACTAAAAATTCAAACTTTCTAAATTTTCAAAACACCACAGACATTCATATGGTCTATACCCAAGTTGTAGCACTGCAAACTATCAGTGGATTTTGTGTATGACTAGTGATTAGAGTGCCATACGTAGCGAATCGGAGGAGTAGCATATATATGGGACAAGAATTTATACTGGATTAGGTCCCGGATAACCTACGTTTAATGCACAACAAATTTCTCATGTGTCGTGCGCTGAGAGCGGGGTGCTGATTCTTCGTTGGTGATTGGCTAGGAATTAGATTACTGATAAAGTAGACCGTACGATTCCTTATATAGTTTGGAGGTACAGTTTATAAAGGAAAGCCTGGTTAGATCTGATCTTATCTTAGTTTTTTACAAGGAAGGCGTATCAGATCCAGTTAGATCTATACAAATTGACTCATCTCTTCTATATATGTATGTATATCTCAATGATCCCTTGGTGGTTGGTCCATCCGAGTGGTCATCGTGGCCCCTCCCCTTCAGGCTTGACGTTTTCCCAGGTGGTGAGGGTACACAGTGCACATATGGTCGACAGTAGCCTCTAACATATTCATGAGGAGTCGTCATTCGTCGACAGGTGGTGCTCGAATGAGTGGATGGAAAAGCACAACATCCGTCGGGACTGCCGCCTACAGATGGGTGGTGTGCCACACCACCAAGGCAACCGCCACCTCGGCACGTACGCCCAGACATGGGTAACGCTCTTTATATTTATTTCTTTATTCATTCGAATGCTCAATTCTCATTACTCATAATCATCTTGGTGTTTTCCTCGCAGTCCCAGTCGCATGGTGGCCAGGAGTGCAACGAGTTCATGGCGTACGCCCTGGCACACAAGGGCAAGGCGACAGCCCCGGACCTCACCTACAACCCGGAGGACCCGCCCGAGGCGTACACCAACACGAGCGTCCACAGCAAGCTCAGCGAGTACTCCTCGGTGGCTCGCACACGCCATGGGGAGGACTTCGATCCGGCCTCCCAGCCCCTGGATGCGGACCTCGTGATGAGGCTTGGAGGAGGGAAGCAGCATGGCCGGTACTGGATGGCGGACAGCCAAGTTGACACGGCCTCTACTCCCACCCTCTCCTAGATTCGAGCAAGGAGCACGAGCTCCTCCCTCCCTATACGACCTCGGTAGCAGAGTGCACAGCAGCAGGTGGCGGAACTCCAGGTTAGTCCTGTTTTATTCGTCATTCATTGCTTTTACATATATCTTGCCTTTGCATTGTTGAAACATTGCGGGTGAAATATTGCAGGCCCAGGTGCAGAGGCTGGAGGCCAGGCACTCGGCCGAGCAGGTGGAGCAAGAGCGAAGGAGGGAGGCCGAGGAGAAGAGGCTGCAGGACCTTTACGCGTTCATGGCGAACCTTCAGGCCACGACGGGTATAGCCGTGCCACCTTCGCTCCTCGCTCCAGTGGTTCGTACTCCTGATCCTAGTCCAGTGAGTATGGTTGTTTATTGCTTTAGCTTGTGCGACCCTCCTGCAGAAACTCATGAATTCGCTTTTCCTTTGCGCAGCCACCGTCCGCGGGTTCGAACCCGACTCCTCAAGGGCACCACTCGACGCATCCAAGTGAACCTGGCCCTTCTCCACAGTTCGGGTGGCTAGCTGGCCCTTCTTCACACTCCGGGTGGCAAGGGTGGCAGTAGGTACCTTGGATTGGTCTCTTTTCTTATGTTTCATGGACTTAGACTTGTGTTGAATCCTATGATGGATATTGTGATGGTTGTGTTGGATGTGGATATTGTGATGGATGTGGATGTGATATACATTGTGATCTACATCGTGTATGTGATGGATATTGTGATGGATATTGCTATGGACGAGGCATTTATGTGATATATATTGTGATTCTGGGCATGTGATGGTTGTGAATATGTGATTTGTTTGTCTGTAAAGATGGGAAGCAAAAAAGCACTGGGCAAAACTGGGCACTTTGCCGAGTGCCTCGTCCAAAGCACTCGGCAAAACTGGGCACTTTGCCGAGTGCCTCGTCCATAGCACTCGGCAAAACTGGGCACTTTGCCGAGTGCCGACGCTATGGCACTCGGCAAAGAATTTTTTGGAAAAAAATAAAAAAATATTTTGCCGAGTGCCCGACACGTCACCACTCGGCAAAGGGGATGTCAGACGGGCGGTCTCTGTTAGGTCAACTTTTCTTTGCCGAGTGCTGACGTGGCACTCGGCAAAGGCTTTGCCGAGTGCCCGATATATTGCACTCGGCAAAGAACCCTTTGCCGACAAAAGCTATGCCGGCGGGTCTTTGCCGAGTGTAACACTCGGCAAACTCTTTGCCGAGTGCAAACTTGGGTTTGCCGAGTGTTTAGGGCACTCGGCAAAGAACTCGTGTCCAGTAGTGGTAATTCTCGACACATTCTATAACTTTTTAGTCGCACCTTCGCTCCATAGCTAGCCCCTCACGTTGCATGGCCCCTACCACATCACCCACCTCCACGCTTGCAGTCCTGCATTTCATGGCTGTGTGCCGTGACGCCTATGACTGTGGTGCCAAATTATTGATTTGGGGACGAGCGATCCAATGGAGAAGATGGATTGCCAGACTGGGGAGAGAGGGATTTGAGGGAGGAGTCATATTGAGGATAGAGGGATGCAGCAGGATGACTATAAAGAGACAGCAATGTGCATAGAAGGGATAAGGGCGGATGTAACAGTTCAAAAAACAAGTTGAATAACTAGTGCTATTATCACATCCGGTGTTTAGTAATAATAACTAGCGCTATCACTGCTGGTCGCATCACTTTAATAATTACTGACGCTATCGCTGCTTGTTGCTTCAAAGCAGGACAACCGGCAGTGACAACTTGTCACTTGGGTTTAAAGCAGTCAGCAGTGATGCAGGGGGCAGCGTTATCCGCAGTGATACAGGAGGCAGAGATAGCATTAGACTTTCCATGAACCCCTGCAGTTTTAGTTGATCAGTCTCTTACCGTTATTTAATTTTACTACTCTGTGTTCTAGTTACAGTCAACAGGACATTCCTCAATAATGCAATCAGAATGAAAAGGAAAATTAATGCATCTGATCAAGCTCTATTTATGTATTTATCAAGGCTTCACCGCATGTATGATTCATTCAGTACGCCACCACCCGCTTCATCTCCTTCAAATTTTCTGTAACTGTGAAACAATTTTGTGAACTGAAGCTGGTATTTCTCTCCCTTGGGTCTTGCAATAACTCGTGAATCACAGCAACAGGGTCACACTACTGTTCCCACCTGTTGATCAAGGCAGACATACCTGCCAGGCCAAGGCAGTCTAGCAAGACAAGAGGTATCTGGTGACACATGCATGAGTAGAAATGCAGACTACCCAAGGAGGCCTTCATCGACACAATGGAAATAGATTAGCAGCATTAAGCATATATCCCCACTTGACGGGTCCTTGTGAGATGGTGAGGATCCTTTTGTATAAGCTTCCTCGGTGAACCGGATGATGATCCGGGTAACAGTATCCAACGGCAAGCACACACTCTCTTGTTCACCGCTACTGGAAAATCTTCGCCACACAACAGGTGTCATAGAAATTCCAACTCACCTGGAAAGGGGATATGTTTGACTCCTCATATATAGCTGCTTCCCTTATGCCTCCAATTGCTGCGAGACAACAGCTCAGCAACAGCCTAAATAATGCTCAGCGGAATATCATCGTTTTTCAAACAACCTCTAAAGTTGATGTGGTCTTTACTAAAATTTTAGCTCCCTAAATCATCAACAGCTTTTTAACTTGATGAGATGGTTTAGAGGGCCAGATATTCATATTACAATCTCATTTCTAGAATTTCAAGTTTTTAATTTCCAAATGACCCGAATGATGCCAGGGTCTATATGAGAATTGTTGTCCTCGACACCAACTATGTAATTGACCAATTATTCAAATCTATTTAACATATCATTTTAAATTTTTTAGATCTGGACCTTAAGAGACCCACCTCTAAAAAGTGATTTAGGGTCAATGACTCATTACCCTTGTTCCATAAGTGACTCGAGCATGGACAACAATGAGAAGCAAGGTCTCGAGACAACATTGAGAACCAAGGTCTCCAGAAATTGGTGATTTAGGGGCATCATTCAAACAAAGATCAGAGGACCTCTGTTACAGCATATCTACGCCCAACATTCAAACAATTGTTGTCTTGAGCTGGTGACAGCTGGTTCCCAATGGCTTTCTGCCTCTTGGTCATCAGCAACTTTTCTTCTCAATTCCATTGGTCTCATCATGGCCCACATGCTTTCTGCCTCTGTTTTTAATGATGGATATGCCACGATGAAATTTTTGTGTTATTATAGAGGGCATGTTAATGGCGGTAGAAATTTTTTGGTCCACTATGATAACAACATAACTCTCACCATTATTTGATCTCTTTTACTTGGAAAATTGCATTTGGCTACTGGTGCTGTCTGCGCCATGGCAGTACATGTTGTACAGCAGCCATGCCAATAAATGGTGCAATTTCTCTGATTAACGATATAAAGTGGGAGTGTTGGTCCCTCTAACTTTACTGTTATCTCATTAGTGGCAAAAATATACAAAATCTCATTAAACCACATATAGGACTCAGTAAGAATATAGTTCATAGATAAACAAGAAATTAAAACATCGACTAACATCTGAATATGAAGTGAGCCTAACTTAAGTGATTAGGGTCAGAGGCCCATCTAGTTCCTCCTAGGCTGAATACTATTTAACATCAGAAAAGAACTAAATAGGCGCCATTCAGAAAAGACTATTGTCCTGTTCCATAGGATTGGTCTAATCCATACTTTGAACATTGAACTAGGATGCTCAGGTCTAGTCTATGACATTTCTTTCTATAACATCAATACTGCAGAAATAGTTTTTACCGGTGGCATTTTCAACCATTGATGATAATATGTCACTGCTGGTTCAATTCATAATAAAAACCAGTATTAATTAAAATCAATTTCCCCTCCGGGTGGGCACAAGAACCGGAAGTGTTTGATAGAGGATCCAATGGTGAAAACCCACCTGGACCTAGTAGCTTGCACATGCACCAGCATCTACCTCCCACTGCATGTCGCCCCGCCTATCTCTCGCTTCTCCATTCTCCCGGTGGCTGGTATTTGGGTCCGTGTGCCCATATGTTGGTCCATGGGTGGCCACGCGTGGAGGACACCATCCTTGGCCCCTCCGTCCCTTTCTATCCTCCATTTCTTTCCATTCACTACATCTCTCAATCCGTCCCTCCTTCCCTAGGACTCTTCTCTCCTTCCTTCCATGGAGTGTTGGCACGGCGGTCTCCTACCCATTGGGTGTGGCCCCTCGGGTATATTACCACAACGTGGCAAAGTGGCGAGCTCGGTGGTGGCGGTGGCATACGCTGTGCAGGGGCGCAAGCTCCTCAGTTGACCCAAAACATGCACTCAAGTTGTGAACATTCTTCAGCAATGCAACTGATACATGGATGAGAAATGCAGCTTGTCATGTCCTGTATTCATGTATATATTTTTTCTTGAAAACGCAGAAGAGCTACGCTTCATTATATTAAGAAGAAAGTATGGGATAAGAACCCAAACACCTACACACACCAAACTAAAGTTTTAGATTACATTCTCACCTGCTAAATATAAAAGACAACCACAAAATCAACGACCAGGCCACTCTAAGACAAAAGTGCCGGGTCGTCAAGGAAGAGAGAGATTCGTAAATGCCTGCTATCTCCCAAAGACGCCATTCCTCGCTGCTGTATTCATGTATATAGCAGTGGTCCATATAGGATTCAAGAACAGCTACAAATCATTTTTTTTATTTGCCCTTTTGATGGGTTTATAATATAAGATTTTACGCAAAGAAAGAAGTATGCTTTATTTTTGGGCCAATCTGGCAGACAGGAACCCCTCAATCAGCTTTCTTCTTTCCTCACGGTACTTGCGTGCCTATCTTGCAACCTCGTGAGCAACTTTATTTGTGTCTCTGTGTTGAATGAACCAGCAGTGTTTATCCTAGAAAGCATCCAGCTTTCTGCAGTCTAGTACCACTGAGGAGACATACTGTTTCGTTGTAGCCTAGTTGCCATGGCTTGAATCCCATTTTCTGTTAATTGATGTTTTAATCTGCTCATGGTTGCTTTCCGTGTGCCTCCAATTCCACGAGAGAACATCAATCCCAACACTAGCCATGGCCTTTCATTTTTTCACCACATCTTGTCTGCTTCCTACTGCTGGGTGTTCCCACTGAAGCATGTGTTATATAGATGACATGGGAATATTATGGTAGCCGGTACAGTAATCAGAGGAGGGACTACCGAAGGCGCGTGCAACTGACATCCATGTAGGACTCCGAGTTACAAGACATACCACTATTAATATAGAATGAACTGATTTGACGCCACCATTTTTGTAGAATCAACTTATTTAAAGTAATCATAAATGTTGTACAATCACAGACACCAAGTGTGCATATATATGCATGAATGACTATATGAATATTATCTTCTGAAACAGGACGCCTTACACTTGCACCTTTCCTGCCCTGATTATACTCTGCTCCTCTGTGGGTCACTTCTGGTGGCAGCTGTATGTCACGATGAAAATGGCTCTGGACTGAGTAATATAATATTCAGATTGAACATCTGACGGAGATAGTGAATGTCATCACCACACTTAACTATACAAACCGATGTTTTGGACTCCTGATAGCTTATTCCCTTATGCCTCCTATTACTACTAATACAACATCTCGGCAACTTCCTAAAAACTACAAGAAACATCCTAATAACTACGAGCAGAGTGTTAGCTTGTGATGAAGAAACGTCCTACTTAGAAGGCATGCCAACATCCTATATATATATATCCAATATTTTGTATTCCTGAAGAAAACTAAAAGGCTTGGAAACTGGACGTCTCTTGTGATCATATTAATGGTCAAAGCATAAGAAGTGTCGATATCATTTCCTATACAACATACATTACATAGAAAAGGCTTGGAGACTGGACGATTCTATAAAGACAGGTTGTCTAGTCATTCGTAAAAGATGCAGTAAGCCAATAACTGCTTGTTTAATCAGTAACCCATGACTTGATGCTACATTGTTTCCAAATGTAAAAAATTATGAACCGTACACTCGTTTTATGTCTTCTTATGCATAAGAATACATTAATGCTACATGGGTCCACCCCTGGTCCACTCTGTTACTATGTCCATACCTACAACTACGGGTGCAAACGGGCCAGATACGGACAGATACCAACAGATATTAATACAGATACCTGCGATATGTAATTAGTATGAGTGCTGTAACTCCTTATCTGATCGATATGGGTGTTGCGACTTGCGACCCAGAATCAACAAAGATGTTGTCGACCAAGTAAGTCTATAGGAGTATACACTATACAGGTAGTACAACTCCTGCAAAGCGAACCCATGATTTTACTGTTGTTAATTGTTAACAAAATAAACAAAAATGATCAGAAGCCAAAATAATATATCTCATATTTTGATGGTTAGCATTTAGATTCTCATTTTATCCCAATATAGAAAAAAGGGCTAAAGAAGAGCCCATTATTTTACAGTTTCACTTCTGTGTTGATCCATGCAAGTACCCCGGAAGTGTTGGCCTTTTAGATTTGCTTTCACAGCCTTACAAAGCGTAAAAAATATTCCAGCATCTCATATTTAAAAGCCTAAAACACATTTTAACGCTGCTCGCACGATTGACGAAGCTAAAACCAGTTGACCCATGCAGTACCAACGACCTAGCTGCATGGAGCAGGGAGCAGAAGGTGAAAGCTTCCAGACTAATGAATTGTCAGTGGCGACGAAGCCCCTATAGTGGTAGGTGTGTCTGGAGTAAGACCTCTGCCCCTCATAACCCCTATTCAACTACACTGCCGAGGTTAGTGACGCGCATCAGTCATGGGCTCATGGCCGTCGCTATCAGAACATGGCCTTGTTAGGATAATACATAAAAGAAATAAACTGTTTCCTGAAGAACTAAGAAGACACGAGTTTATGGAGAAAACACTAAGATTTCCTCAAGTCCTCACTCCTCACACAAAAGTACAGCAGTATATGGCTTTAATCTACAATGCTTAAAATAGACCACATGTTTCATTTGCCCAGTTTTAGTGATGGTCTGGTAACCTTGGGCATATGTTTGAAATAACTGAGGCAGATCAAATGGAAGGAAAGACAAGACACAACCAAGCTTATGTTACAGCACGCCTTAGATGATCAAAGCAATATATGGAAGTTGAATTCTTCTTATAGAGATAGACAAGCCATAGAAAAAGCTAGGTCTACGTCCCTACTGTGATGAAGACCTCAGTCAACTCTGTACTGTTTGCTTGCTGCTGCTTCAAGACCCGCAGTCCATCTTCAGAAGTCTGCAATCGCAGCCACAGTTGCCATGCCACGAGTCTCAGCCACATGTGCGACGGACTCGGTCACGGCCATTCTGCTGCCGCAGCACCCTGGAACAGGAACTGTCGTTGCTTGTTCCTCTCTGCTACTCATAAACCTTGCACTGCCTGTACTCCACGAGAAGTAAGCCTAGGCTAAAGAACAGAAGCAAGAACGCACAGACAACAAGCTTGACTCGGACCATAACCAGAATTTTCTATAGTAAAATTCCATTCATGAACTAAACCTGCCTCACGAATTGCACTATTTCTTTCACATGCAGAATTGGTGTCTGCGGCTTCTGAGAGTTGCTTCCCATGTGCCTCCTCTTCCTATCGAATGTGACTGAGTGTATTAATTAACGGCACCATCCCCCTGAAGAGATCTATAGCTCTAATCGTCTCATCTTGGCCATTCTGCTTCTATTTTGATAGCTAGTGTGGGATATGTGCGGTTGTGCCATACAATGGTAAAGGAAAGGTTAATATAGAGGGCATGCCACTTCTCTTTAATGATGGTGGTGTTTCGGTAGGTGCACTCTTATATAATATCCATACACAACCAACATCACCTCATATATCAAATCTTGTAGCTAGCAGCTCATCCTGCATTGCCATCGAAAATTGAAGGGCTGGGGACTACACCTACTTTGTGTTGTTGTCTATGGTGAAAACACCAAAAAGCATGTAATAATTGCTCATGTGTTCCTTATATGGCACTTAACCCATTTTTAACCCTTCGACAAAAGTAGCAAACAAGTTATAATTAGCTCCATAGTCAGTAGGCTTTCTACACCATGTGTTTATTTTGTCCTGTTTTTATATGTGGTCAAAATTTTTCTGATATTATTCAAACATAAAGTTCTAAGCATTATGCTCAACTTTCAGTGCTAAAACTCAGATTTATTCAAACAATCACTAGTACAATCTTTGTGAACTTGTGTTTTCGACTGCCTGTGACTACTTTCCTTATGCTTCCTGTTCCCACGAAACAATCACTAGTACAAAATCGATTTTTGCTAACACATGTGATTTTGTAGGACGTCTCATAATGTGTGGACGACAATAGAAATAGAACTGTGGGCCTATGAGTATGAACCACAAGTAGAAATACATGATTTCTACTGGCGATAGACTTAAGAAAATAGTAAGTACAAATGCATTTATACTAGTGGTCTTCCTAACCTAGCGCCACTAGAAATAATTTGATTTTTTTCTGAATTTTCAAATGAACTTGGATGGAGAAATGGTCTTAATGAAAGTTGCGGTATTCAGAAAGATCTACAACTTTGTAGCTGACTACATTTTCATTTGAAATCATTCAACTGAGCTGTGGATGAAAATTTTATTTTTTTGCCACTTTACACTTCCTAATGCAATAAAACATATTCTAAGTGTTACACACTACTATACAAAATCTTTTGCGGAGCGTTTGTAAATAGGTCTTGAAGGCGGGTAGGCTTTTAAACCGCCTTGGTTAATGCCTGGATTAACCGAGGCGGTCATTTTTTATTAGCCGAGGCGGTTAAACCGCCTCCTAAAATCTATTAACCGAGGCTTGCTTGAAATACCCCCATTTTTTGAGGCGGGCCTCTTATAAGGCCCGTCTCGGTTAATATGACCGAGCCCACCAGGAAGCCCACTCGGCCCGGTAAGAAGTGACGCTATATAAATAGAAATCCTAGGCCGGCACTCTTCTCTCCTTCAATCCGATGCCTCTCTCTCCCAGCCAGGCCTGTCTCAGTGCTCCTCAGCTCCCAGATCTGGCGGCCCTCCCACTCCCAATGGTTCCTCCTAGCGGTGAGCAGCCCGGCCTCCTCAAATAATTTTTGTAGAACCGCCTTGGAAAAGGTCCCAGCATCAGTAAAGTTTTCTGTAGAAGTGACAGCCACAACAAATAATTTGAAATTGTTTTTTTAATTTTTCAAATGATCTCAGATAGAGAAATGGTCTAAATGGAAGTTGCAGTATTCGAAAATATCTACACCTTTGTTGCTGACTACCTTTTCATTTGAACTCATTTCGGGCCGAAAATTTATGTTTTAAGATAATCAAAAGAAAAGTCTTCTCATCACTTCTCGCGGTTGCCACTAATCCATTCATGAACCCCGGAGAAAAGGCACTGACCAACTCTTGCCCTCATTCCCCAATTAGACAAAGGCAATCTCCCCTCCAGAATTAAAACCAAATCACCCATATCCTTCTCATGATACGACAGACAGTACCATGGAGTGACGACTTAAGGTTTTGGTCCGACCATAAAACAAATTTTCACAGAAACATATTTCTCTGCAAAAATAAAACTATTTTCTGGTGTATGTTTTTTCCTAAAGTTGTTTTCACAGAAACATTGTTTCAGCAGCAGACCGTATCGTACTATTTTTGCAATTCAGAAAATAAAAAGTATATTATTGTAATTTCTGTACAAAATTGTCTCACGAAAATTCCGAATCAGTATCTCTCGGTGCTTTATTAGTATCAAGAAACAGCAACTGCGGCAGATTTTGTCACTCATTACCATCTGGACAATACAACATGCTGCCAAATGCACGTGCTAGTTTGCTGGGTAGTCACTTGATGAGACTTCGTAATTGTAATACTACAAGGCTACCCAACTACCCTGTGTTTTAGTGGGCACTGATAGAAATGGGTAAGCTGATGAACGTGCATGTTGCAGATGCATTAAGCTTGTGTTATTCATCACATCTTTGTTGGAAATAGATAACCTGCTCAAATAATCTCATAAAAAAATAATTGGAGATGGCCACAAAATATCACGACGTGGATTCCTTACAGGTTTATATCATAAATAGCTACTATTGCTTTTTCACGTAGCAGGTTCAAGCTAATCAATACCAGTATACCCCATGCATGTTGCTATGATTCCGAGAAGAAGAGAAACAAGCTTTGTCCTCCGCTAGCGCTAACACTTCTCTGCGTCTATGACTCCGCGCATCCTTGCCATCCTCATGGACCTATTCCTAGTTCAAGAAAAATTGGTCTCTTCAGATGCTTCCCATGTGTCTCCTATTCCCATCAAACCAGCGATAACTTGAGTAATTTCTCATCAAATCTACAAACCCATCTTATCTCATCGTAGTGTTCAGCCTGCCACATTGAAAATGAAGGGTTATTATATATAGAGGGCATGCCAATTGATGATGGTTTTGGTAGGTGGGTTGTGATAATATCCATTCTCTTAGACCATAAATCTTATATTAAATATATCTACTTGTGTTCCCTGTGAAATAGAAGAGGTAGGGACTATATAGATCTTGTTGTATTTCTTCTTACCTGTGAAAACAAAAAAAAGATAGGAGCTGGCAGACACCCAGAAATATTTCATTGTATGTTTCTTATGTGAACTATGTGTAAGATGAGATAATCAGTACTAGAAACGGTAATATCACTAACGGTGCAATTACTGACAGACAAATAGAAAATACTGACATGAAAATTAGAAATCAATTTCTTTTACGGTGCACCGACAAGAAATGAGCGACCATCAGAAACAATTTCTCTGTCATTACACAACCAATAGGAAAATTAAAACCTGACTAGAAATCTACGTCTATCGCTGCATATCGACGGGTGTTGCGAAAATTATTTTCTTCACATGGTGACATCGACAGAACAAAAATAAATTGTGTCAGTCATATGTTTCTATCACTTGTAACCATCAGAAGAACTGTTTGTTCCTTGTCGGTGCCGATTTACCTGCCATCATTGAAGCAATAAAAGAATTGGTTTTCCCTGTTGGTATGAAACCCCCAGTAAAGTTGGCTGACAAGAAAACGACATTATAGTTTTTTCTATACAATTGAGGATATACTATAGATTCAATATAATTTATGTAAGAATGATCAACCATATGATGCACCATGGAGTGGCTCTCCTGCTTGTCTGGTTAGTTATGAAAGGTTCAATGCCTTCACATAAGTTTTAGTGAAACATTGTTGAATGGTTACAATAATTATCTTCAGTGATATTCTATCATAGATTTACAATAGTAACATGTAACATGTTTTGTGGACAGAGGGATTAGGTATTTGTTGAATATGAATTGAATGTTGTCAAATTTGAGTTCTATATTAATAGACTAAATTATACACACATGATTTCTCCTAACGAATTAAGCTCCATAATGCAATTAAAATATTTTTACTGGCGTCACTTTTTGAATTGAACTGCTAATTTAAATGGCTTTACAAAATTCATAAATTAGGCACCTATCCCGTGGTCATGCATCCCAAGTCACAAATCACATGATTGTTTGCACAAAATACGCGCGCATGAGGCCCACTGGGGATCGAACTCATCACAGCCTCAAGCCCCGCGCCTTGGTTCCTTACCATTGTGCCTGAGAGTCAGCTGTGACTAAGTGAGTGACACATATCTTTCGTATGAACTTCAGTGAATAAAAAATTCAAACAAACATAGTTTTAACCAAAAAAGTTTTAGATCCCTTAAGAGTACAACTACAGTGTTAGTTTAGCTCATTTCTCCATTCATGGTCATTTGAAAAATTCATAAAATTATTAAATTTTTTCTCAAAACCGCAGGAGAGCTGCACATCATTATATTAACAAGAGAGAAAAGGGCAAGAGCCCAAACAACCTCACAAACACCACACACACCGACACACGCACTCACTCCCCAACAGTTAAAAATGTTACATTCGCGCCCATGAAAAATACTACAAGGTGACCACTACTGAGCTAAACACTCTAACTACCGGCGGAGGAGGGCTGTCAAGAATGATAGCCCTCGAGCCCCTGCCATAGACCACAAACAGCACACCTCGCCGGCTACACTCAGTGCGTCAGCAAGGTTTGGACCTACTCCATCAAAGACACCCATTGCGATGGTTTCATATAGTCGAAACTCCCAGCATAATGAGAGAATTAATTCCTTGCTTTATCAACCCATCAGCGGTGTTGCTAGCTTTGTCCCACCAAGCATGGAAGGATAATTCTATAGGCTGAGGGGACAAAGCCTGAAGACCGACCTGTCTAAACAGATTGAACCAAAATTCTCTTGCGAACACACAATGAACAAGGAGATGGTCGATAGTCTCCTGTTCTTGGTCACAAAGGGGCCAGTACTCCAGATGAGGTAACCCACTCCGTGCTAGACGATCAGGCGTCCAAAGCTTGCTCTAGCTAATGCCATTAGAAATGGGCAAAAGGTAACCCACTCCAGATGAGGTAACCCACTCCGTGCTAGACGATCAGGCGTCCTCTCCCACACCCTCGCCCGTGTCTCCACAGACGCCCAGTGCCCTATGCTTTCCTTTGACAGCCTTGATAAGTTTTTGTCTTTCTCCAACACGCCATAACCTTATATTCCTAGTACATAATAGCACTTCCACACAACTCCCTGTTGCACTTCCTTTTTGCCTCACATTCCTAGTACATAATAACACTTCCCATTTGCCTCACATTCCTAGTACATAATAGCACTTCCCATTTGTCTTCTTACAGACAACTCTTTTGAACATCCTGCTCGATCCCTGGTGCCACTAGCCTTATGTAAGAGCTGCTGGTAAGCTGGTAGCTGCTTACATATGTAGCCAGTAGTGCTGGTAGGCTGGTTGTGCTTACATATATAGGCACTAGCTGATCGATCCCATTCACATGCTTCATTATTCCAGACAACACATGCTTCATTATGTTAGAGCTGCTGGTAGGATTGTTGTGCTTTTAGTTTGTTTCTTTACATTATTCCACCTCCAGACATCAATATTAATATCTTCCGTGCATGGAAGGTCAGCACCGTGAATGGATTGGACAAACACAGATTGTTCATTCAGAAGACAGACTGAAAATTAGGTGCAGATTGTTGGCCCACAGGATCACTGGCTCAGGTGAGTCGACCCCTCGCCTGCCCCTCCATGTGGCTACAGTCCGGCAGGTGAGCCGTTCGGCACCTGCCTCTGCAGCGGCTACAGTACCACAACAAGGAGCCTTTTCGGCACCGCCTTCCCTTGATGTGTGTTCACACAAGGAAGCAGTAGATTATCTAACAATTCTTCCCCTAATCCTACTGTTATCCCTTGTACCCCCTCCATGCTGATCATCTCCTTCAGCTCCGTGAGTCAAAGACGTCCGAGCGGCTTGGTGAGGACGTCCCCAAGCTGCCAACCAGTTTCAACGAACTCGATGATGATCTGCCCTCCATCGACACAGTCCCTAAGGAAGTGGAACTTCACGTCGATGTGCTTGCTCTGGTCGTGCAGAACCGGATTCTTCATGAGGGTGGTGGTGGGATGGTTGTCCACCATATGTGCTGGTGGGTGAGCTTCCGCACTGGTCAGCTCGCCCAGCAGCCGGCGCAGCCACACAACTTAGCACGCCGCTGTGGCCACCGCTACGTACTTTGCCTCGCACGTAGATAGCTCCACTACCTTCTGTTTCAGCGACAACCATGAAATTGGAGCCAACCCGGGGAAGACGAGCACGCCAGAGGTGCTCCGTCGTCCGTCGATGTCTCCCACCATGTCTGCATCACTGAACACAGTGAGCTGCAGCCTACTCCCACCGGACATGGGAAAAGTGATCCCCTGATCCACCGTTCCCTTAACATAGCGTAGTAGCCGCTTCATTGCAGCCCAGTGATCCTCTCTGGGATCCTCCATGAAGCGACTGATGTAGCCTATGGCGAACGCAATGTCCGGCCTCATGTGGACTAGGTAGCATAGACCACTGATGATGCTCCGGTAGAGTGTTGCATCTACCTTCGCCATGGTACTTGCCTTCGTCAGCTTCAGCCGCTCCTCCATCAGAGTCATGCATGGCTTGCACTCAGCCATGCCGCTCTGCTCCAATAGCTTCGTGGCATACGCGCTCTAACCGAGCGTGAGTGCGTCCTTCCCCTGTCTCACCTTGATGCCGAGGTAGTAGGAGAGTGCACCGAGATCGCTCATTCAAAAACGAGCCACCATCTCGCGCTTGAAGCTATCGATGTCTTCTACACGCGCGCCAGTGACGATCAAGTCGTCCACCTACACGCCGATGACGAGCTCCTCCTTCCCCTGTCGCCGTGTGTAGAGCATGTGCTCAGCTGCACACCTCGTGAACCCAAGCTCGCCCAGCATGGCGTCAAGCCTGGCGTTCCACGCTCGTGGGGCTTGTCGCAGCCCGTAGAGTGCCTTGCACAGTCGGAGCACCCTGTGCTCTGCTCCCTTGACGGCGATACCTGGAGGTTACCTGACGAAGACCGTCTCCGCCAGCTCGCCGTTGAGGAAGACCGATTTAACGTCCAGATGATGGACGCGCCAGTCCTTTGCTGCTGCCAAGGCTAGTAGCAAACGGACAGACTCCATGCGCGCTACTGGCGCAAAGACTTCCTTGAAGTCGATGCCCTCGCGCTGTACAAAGCCTCAGGCCACGAGGCGCGCCTTGTGCTTGACAATGGCACCGTGCTCGTCCCGCTTGACTTTGTACATCCACTTCAGGCTGATCGGATGGCATCCTGGAGGTGGATTGATGAGCTGCCAAGTCTCATTTTCCTCGATCGCCTTCATCTCCTCCAGCATCGCCCGTCGCCAGTCTCCATCACGCTCGGCTAGTGCAAACGTGGGTGGTTCCTCAGCACTTACGAGCAACATCTCTTGGTCATTTAGCAGCCTACCCACTAGACCTGAGGGCCCTATGCCATCGACGATGTCGTCCAGCCTGTGGAACCATACCTCCTCACCTTCATGGAAGGCATCCACGAACTCAGTGATATCACTTGGAGGTGAGACGAACTCGATCAGCATCGACGGAGTTCCTTGTTCCATCGGAGTGCTTAGCACAGCACCTGGAGTGCTCGGCACCCCGACTGCAGTGCTCGGCACTACTCCTAGACAGCTCGTCACAACTCCAGCAGTGCTCGACACTACTTCAGGAGTGCTCAGCCTCAGTCTTGGAGTGGTCGGCACCACTGCAAGACTTCTTGGCTCCACTATGGGAGTGCTTGGCACCCGTCGTGTAGTGGTCGCCACCACTGCAGAACCTCCCGGCACCACTCCTAGCATGCTCGGCATCCCTCCAAGAGTGCTCGGCACTGCTCCGGGAGTGCTCGGCTCTGTCGCTGGAGTGCTCGGCACCCCTCCCGGAGTGCTCGGCACCTCTTCCCCAATGTCTCGACCACCGTGGATGACCAAGTGCTCGACGACGAAGGTGCTGGTGAAGCCGCCAGCTTCCCTTGTGCTCGGACTGTTCTAGTCCCAAGCTGCCTTCTCGTCGAACACGACGTCGCGCAAAACAAGCATCTTGTTTCCACGTGGGTCATAGAGCTAGTATGCCTTGGTACCCTCCACGTAGCCCAAGAACACCATCGGTGTGCTCCTATCCTCTAGCTTGGTCAGGACCAGCATTGTCTTCCTGATGTGGCCGATGCAGCCGAATGTCCGGAGGAAGGACATGCTCGGCTTGCGTCCATGCCAAGCCTCGAACGGCGTCTTGCCCTTCAGGTACTTGGTGGGAGCGCGGTTGAGGATGAACACCGCTGTGGTCACCGCCTCACCCCAGAAGCTTGTCAGCATGCCTTTGGCCTTCATCATGGATCGAGCCATGCCGACCACCGTTTGGTTCCGTCATTCCACCATGCCATTTTGTTGTGGCGAGTATGGCATGGTGTGGTGTCGCATGACACCCTGATCCACGTAGTACGTAGTGAACTCCACCAAAGTGAATTCGCCACCGTGATCAGTCCTCAGCGTGCGGAGCTTCTTGCCGCTCTCGGCCTCCGTGCGCATCTTGAACTTCTTGATCGCCGCCGCTGCTTTGTCCTTGCTCGTCAGGAGTTGCAGCCACATGTAGCGACTGCAATCATCCATGAGCAGGAGGAAGTACCGCAGAGGAGGCTGCCATGGACGAGCTCGAGAGCACCCTCCGCGCGATACTTGGCCACCTTTGGGAATGGCAGCCTCCTCTGCTTCCCGGCCAGGCAGCTCTCACATAGCTCACCTCCGTGCCTGATGTGGGGTAGCCCTCAGACCATCTTCTCCAGCCGACAAAGCGCGTCAAAGCTGAGATGTCCGAACCGGGCATGCCACAGCCACAGCTCCTCGGTGTGCCTTGCCGCCAGGCGCACCGGCTGCTCTACCTTCAGGTCGAGCAGGTACAACTGGTTCTAGGACCTCTTCACCTTGGCAAGAAGTCGTTGTTCCCAGTCTCTGATCCTAAGACTTCGTCCTTGATCAGAACCTCGCTACCGCGCTCATCTAGCTGGCCAATGCTGATGATGTTGGAACACAGCTGCGGGATGTAATATACATCTATTAGCGTGCGGTGCTCCCTGTTCTGGCACCTGAAGATGATGGTGCCGCGCCCTCAGATTGCGACCCTTGAGCCATCACCGAACTTCACCACACCGGTAACATCGTCGTCGAGCTCGGAGAAGGCTTCCTTGGAGCCCATCATGTGGTTGCTGGCACCAGAGTCCAGGTAACACTGCTGCACCTGGTCGCCGCCCACACATCCGAGGTGGACTTCGACGCATGGTTCGTCGAGGTTGATAGCTTTTAGGGCCTTCCCAGGTCCTTCGCCAGCCATCACCTCTTCCTTCTCCTCGGCCTCTACGTTGTGCAGTGCACAAAACGTCGTTATCAGGATAGTGACCTCATCCTCATCATCAGCTTGCGCCAGATGAGCCTCAGCCTTCTTCTCCTACTTGTGATTTGGGCACTCCCGTGCCTAATGGCCCGTCTTCCCGCAGCGCCGGCAGGCATTGGGGTTGACCTGCTTCTTCCTCTCCGAAGAAGCCTTGCCACGGCGCTTGCCATTGCCACCACGGCTGGAGGAGGCTACCTTTGAGTTCCTCCGAGCAGCCCACTCCTCTATCAGCAGCAGTTTGCCACTGTCCTTCGTTGTTGTTGCCTGCTCTAGGCGCTCGTCCACCGCCCGCAGACGGCCTATCACATCCTCGATGGTGAGGGTGTACAAGTCCAGCATCGTCTTTATGGAGAGAGCGATCTGGATGTACTTTGCCAGCACGGAGTGGAGGTACTTGGAGACCGCCTCCTCTTCATGGATGGTGATGCTGTGGCTCTTCAGCTTGCTGATGAGAGTCTGCTAGTGGAGGGAGAAATCCTCCACCATTTCACCATCCTTGAACTTGAGGTTGGCATACTCCTGCTTCAGAAGCTGGGCCGTCGCCTTCTTTGCGCCTTCGTAACTGACGCGCATCGTGGCAATAGCCTCCCATGCCTCCTTAGTGGAGCTCTTCGCCCCCAACGGCTCCCTATACTCCGCCGGTACGGCAGCAAGGATAGCCTCCAATGCTGACATATCATTTTCTTCATTTTCGGTGCTCTTGTCAACAGCATTCCAGAGCCGTCGGGCTCTGAGCTTGACCTTCATGGTCACGGACCACTCTCCATAGTTGGTGCAAGTCAGCGTCGGCCAACTGGTGCCGCTGACCTCCCGCACCGTGCGAACAACGACCTCCTGTCACAGCTGGGCAGCCACAGCAGTGCCACTGTTGTCGCCCATCTCCGAACCATTCGTCATCGCCAGCGGTTAGTCTGGCGACGACGCTTGTACGGCTCTGATACCACTTGTTGGCCCACAGGATGACCGGCTCAGGTGAGTCAACCCCTCACCAGTCTTGCCGAGCACCCGCTAGTGTTGCCAAGCACACACTAGCTATGCCGACCACGAACAAGCGTTGTCCGACCGCACCCGCTTATGGCTTGAGGTAGAAGAAGTGAGGGAGAACAGAGCATACACACACAGTAGAGACACCAGCGTTGGCCGGAGCCCTGTATAGGAGATGGCAAATCTGAACTCTCTTTGTTGAGTTACAGTGGCAAACTATATATACAACTCTACTCATCTAGTCCTAGTACAGCTGTCATGCTATAACAGTGACTAGATAACACAGCAGAGCTGACTCTGGCGCCTGCCCCTCCATGTGGCTACAGTCCGGCAGGTGAGCCGTTCGGCGCCTGCCTCTGCAGCGGCTACAGTACCACAGCAGGGAACCTTTTCGACGCCGCCTTCCCTTACTATGTGTTCACACAAGTAAGCAGTAGATTATGTAACACAGATTAAGAGCATATACTATAATCAATAAAGCTCGATCCAGACATTTTATAGCATGACAGGAGACTAGTATTAAAGGATATATAGCTACATAAGTTGCAGTGAAACAGCTAAGGTGGCACGTACGTTTTTCTCATTAGATCGAGCATCATCACAGTAATTAAAATGGAGAAGGCGGCGCAATATAAGAGTTAACAGATTGAATGGTTCAGTGTGTCCATCTTTTGTTGTTGAACAATAGCTCATCAAAGGTAGGTTCCCAGTTTTGCAACATTTTAAATTCTCACGGCAGATCATGAGGCAGAAAAGCTAACTCTCACATACTCAAACACTTGCCCTTGCCCGGCCTGTTCATCCATAGGTGCTTAATGTTAGACTTGTAATATGCAGTCAGGTTGGTCAACAGTACTCTGCACCCATAAAGCAGTCTGCTGGGCATATATATTAGGCATGACCATGGTTACTATCTCAGTGCCCACAATAATAATGTTACTCTGAAGCTAAAACATTTTCCCCTTGAAACAATAACAACTTAATCGTGCACCGAAAAGAACTTTTAAACAGAGTATAGGTTGAGACCGATGCCGCTAAGCCAACTTTCCGGTGGTAGTAGTGGCGGGTGCGCCTCCAGATGGTTGGTGCGGGTCACCACCACTGAAGTCTTGGTCAGGAACGCCCCAGAGAGGTGTCTGCACTGGTCGCTGGCCATTCCTCAGAGTTCAACATCTTCTCCAGCATCTTCTTCATCGTAAGATCGAGGCCCCAGAATGGCTTCATCTACTCTCAAAGTTGGTCGTCATCTGGACTTAGAACTTGGTTATTTTTCTTGACGGCAACAGAACGGTACGCCTCTAGATGCCGAAAAAAATTCCAGGATTGAACATTCTGAATACCAGTCGTTACCTTCCTGAGAAGAACCGGAGAATGCGGATGGATTTGAGAGGGAAATTGGAGAAGAATAGCAATCAGCGAGGAAGAACAGATGAATGTATGTTCAAGACTAGTCTATTATTTATTGCTATAACTGTCTGTAACGCCAGCGAACAAGAAGCAGTTAACTGGCTTCGTTACTGGGCCACTCCGGTCGAGGGGACACACGGGCTCAGCCAACTCAACGACCCACCAAGCCCCGTACACACTCAGTCACTATGCCAATTTCAAAGAAACAGCAAGGAGCCATGGAGGCGGTGCAGCACACAGGACAGCTATCCGTGGAATTGGAAACCTGCAGCTAGTTGTTGTTGACGTCGTCCCATGGCTCACTGTACTCACTGACAAAAATAGTCCATCTTTTTTTGGGTGGCTGACTGCATGTACGTATCACCTCTGCCTTCCGTAAGCTGTAGGTATAGGAGCCCAACCCCATACACGTAAGCTGTAGGTATAGGAGCCCAGTAGCCCATAGGAAAGCCAGGAGGCCAGGAGACCGAGAGGCACGTATGTGAAAGTGAAACGCGTCCGTCGTTTTGGCTTCCGCGTCGGCGCGTCGTGTTTCGCCCTTCCTCCGCGCGGCCGCTGTTTCTTCACTGCTGCGACCTGCGAGTCTGCGACTGCACGTTGTGCTCGTGCCATCCATCATCAATCGGTCGTGCGCCCCTAGGTCGTGGAGCAACCAGCGCACTGCCGCCGGCCGGCAACGCCTAGCCCACTATCCGTTTAGGCACTAGGGCAGTCGCAGACAAGACCTCCAAATCCTTACTAGATGAAATTGATATTGATGCCATCATCAATGACTTCACATCAGTAATTGTTAGAAAAAAAATATATTAAGGTAAGATGTATGACTTGTTTGATAAGAATGTTTTTTCGTATGCATTACATATTAGAACTATCATTAATATTTCTCATATGTAATGCATACGAAAAGATTGGAAGGGCCTATATTTCTAGCTTCGCTCCAGGCCTCTGATCTGACAGGACTGGTTCAGGGCCCTGCTTGCCCCTGCCGCCATAACAATCCACCCTCACGTCGGAAATGTGATGCCCTATGCCGCTCATATCTGCTTCCCATATGCCTCCTCTTCCCACTAGACAATATTGATGTCATAACTTTCTCAACTCTTGCCATTTCATCTCATGTTTCTCCTTGTTAGTATATGTGAAATAATTTCTTATAGTCTTGGGTGTGCCACGATTGAAAAATAACTTCTTTATAGATAGAAAAAGTAATGCCAATGACCAAAGAATTTTATTAGGTCCTCTTATTTGTGCGGCTACTCTCTGTATGGAATGGTAAGAAATAGGCAGTATTATATAGAGTCCAGTCTGTTTCAGTCCCAATCCTTACTGCTGAATTAAAATATAAAGAGACAACTGACCTGGCACACAAATGATATGCGGGCCCTGCAATTTCTGTTTCTTTAAGGGTAGTTGGGCACCTTATCAACTCCTTAATCATTTAGAAGTCGTAAAACATTAGAACTTTCTCATATTGTCGGAGGCCTACAGGATTGCACAAGTGGGGGTTCAAACCCATGACCTCTCTACTCGCATGTACCACCACATCACACAGTTAATTGTGACTACATATATATATATATGATGCTATCCATTTGAACTAATACGTACGAATCTTGAAATAATCAATATTTCGACTTTGTAAACAATCTTAAATTGGAAAAATTTCAACTACAAAGTTTTACATCTCATCGAACACTACAACGTTAATATAAGACATGTCTCTATCCAAGGTCATTTGAATAATTCGAAATTCTCTAATACAAAATATGAGAACTTAATATTTATATGTAGGCCCCTAAAAGATCTCAAATAAAAAATTCATATGCATGAGTGTTAGGATGCCAATGATGGAGCAACTTTAGCATAGATAATATGTAGTACTATAAATCACAAATATTAGTGTTTTGTATATGCATTAAGAGAAGGCAAAATGCAGAAATCATTTGATGTGTTACTCAGCACATGATATGTGAATATCCAGATGTATATGGTGCATTGAGCACATCAACTTTGTAGCATCCGATTTTAAGAACAAAACCAAATACACACCATATGTGAGCCCAGAAAGTCAAATCTCACAGATAGCTACAAATAAGGGTAATATCAAAGTATAAATGCTCAATATATAACGAACTTAGTATGAAAGGTATAACCTTAGACAACAAACAGCGGAATGACAACTCTGATCTTCAGGTGAAGACTCCAATTCCACAGGGATAACTGACTGGTTGATCACAAGCATAATTCATCCAAACTCTAGCAATCCGGTACCCATCCGGGATTTTTATCCAAATAATTGAAAAATAAAGCAAGCGTAAGTACATGTCGTACTCAACAAATATAACATAGGGTTCATGAGGCTCAAAAGCCTGACACTGGTTTAACTGCAATTAGCTTCTAATGATCATCTTTTAGCAATTAGGTGGCAACAAGTTTATTCATAAGCCCATATAAACACATGATCAGGTAAACATGAATAATGAATAGCATAAACAGTAATCATTAATGAGCATTTTCATCATTAGTATCATCAGTGTTCGTCATCTATTCCGTATGGGTTCCAAGGCCGCTCGTGACCGTGAGCACGGCAGATATACCAGTTTTACACTCTGTAGAGGTTGTACACTTTCACTGTGAGTCATGATTTACCCTTTCGCCCGAGGTCGCGAGCCTCTTAACCCACTATTAAGGAAGGTTGGTAGGGTTCACTATGATGCCTTTCAAAGTTTCATCTAACAAGTTAGCGCCTTTAGATTCACTCGGCAACAGATGTAGAGCCCCCCTTCCCGATGGCACAATGACGTGTAGCCTATATTCAAAGGGACAGAGGCCATACTATACCCCGTCAAGCCATTCTTACGCCAATAAAGGTAACCACTAACAAGCTAGAAAAGGTCCTCATACTAAGCTAAAGCTAGAGCCATGTAGCCCTCACAGCTATACTGTAAGTCCCAGATGATCACTTACAGAAAAGTCATTAGGGAGAGGAATCTAGAGCACCATAAAAATAGCCCAATGCTCTATCCCACTTGTTCCATGTTGCTAAAAAGCATCTTTTAGTGTTTATTGCATATTACATTAGTCAAGTTACAAGATCATGGTTTCAATTGAGCACTAGCATCAAACTACCCAATGCAATAACCCATAGGAATCAAGGCACAAGGTACAAAGTACAAGGAAATCTTTAGTGGTAATCAAGGTAGACACATGCAGCATGAATTAAATGATTAAAGGTGTATAGGACAACAAGAAAGATCCCATGCTATAGTTGCCTTAAAACTTAGATCCTTCTTCTATTGATTTGTAACCTCCAAAGTACTTCTTCCGGATCACAAACTTCTTTTTATATCACCAACGCAAAGCTCATCGATCAGACATGATCATAAAGCACCACACAAGCATCCATGCAATCATACATGAAGCAAACAATAGATCTAAATTAGAACAGTACACCAAACATATGAAACAACAAGTAAAAAGGTTTTAAAGACATTCTACACGTTGCTACGAACACATAGACGCGAAAAGCACGCTAATCGGAGCTACGGTGCGAAAGATACAACTATCGAAAGGCTTGCTTTTATAAAAGAGAGCCATAGGCTTTATTAATTTTAACTATAAAAAGGATGTATAAGATATTTCATAGAATTACCTAAGTTGAATTAAGTCAAATTATATTTGTATTAGAAAACAAACATAAGATTAATCTTATTTTATTTACAAAAGAAACAGAGGTAAAAAGCCTAAGTTGCTTTTAATTGAAAAAGTAGCTTCATATAGATTAATCAAATCACTATTTTATTCAAAAGCTCTAAACATGCTAAACAATGTTACTAACACATAGATCATGTCATTACGAACCTAACACATTTTGAATGGATCGAATCGGAGCTAAAACGAATAAGTTACGATTTAAACAGATTTCCTTTAGTAAAATAATAGATTAAATCTAATCATGAATTTTAAAAGTTGAAAACATATCTAACAGTAGTATGAACATGTAGATTATGGAATTACGAACCTAATGCAAGTTGAACGGGTCAAATCGGAGTTAAAACGGAGAAAATAAGATCAGTGGCAATTCTGTAAATATTTGGAATCAATTTTATATTAAAAATAATTAAAAACCAAATTTAAAATGCCTAATGGACCTGGCCTCATTTTTGAAAAAACACAGGGGTCAAAACAGATAAATCAAGGGCATATTTTGAATATTTTTGAACTACACTGGACGGCGGGTTCTAATACTGGAAAAGGGAGGGTCCCTTTTGAAGAGTGCCAAAGCTGACAGGTTGACTGGTATTGACCGCGGTCAAACGCGATCTAAGCCATAGATCCAAGATCAGACGGCCGTGAGTGAAAGGGGAAGATGAGGTCGCCGGCGTGCTGCTTCCAGGCGGCGGCGCCATGGCCGGGAGCAGAGGACCTCGCCAGAGTTCACCAAAACAGCGATTCCGAGCTTGATTGCTTCAACGGGTAGCATGGGAAGATAGATATCGAGCTTGCGAACTCGATGGGGGTAACGGTTGAAGCAAGGAAGAGATGGTGATGGCGGCACGCACGTTTTTGCGGCTCGGCTTCGACGGCGAGGACGTGAGCACGTTAGAGAGCGGGAGAGCGAGAGGAAGATGGATTCTGTAGCACCCGGTTTTAAGAACAAAACCAGAGTCAAATCGGAGTTAAAACGGAGAAAATATGAACAAAAGAGTTTCAGTGGCAAAACTGTGAATATTTTGAACTATTTTCGGATTTAAAAATCAATTTAAAATGATTTCTGGACCAAGCCTCATTTTTGGAAAACTGTAGGGGATGGAACAGAAAATGCAGGGGCATTCATTGTAATATTTTTGAATAAGAGTGGACGGCGGGTAGATTTCTGGAAAGAAGGGGGCCTTTTTGTAAAGTGAGCAGAGATGCCGGTGGCGACGGGATCAGCGGCCACGCGATAGAGCGGGATTGGTCGGGGCGCATGCACCAACGGTGGGCCAACAGGGTGGACCCTGTCACACTGTGACGGTGGACCGGTTATGAGCTTGGCGAGTCGACGGCGGATGGCTATGGCGGCACCAGGGTTCCATGGCGGCGGCGCGGCTTGGGATAAGGGTTGGGAACAGAGCGTTGCGAGCTCGGCTACTATTTAAGGGGATGAAGGTATGGCGTACAAGGCAAGGCGATGATAGGATGGACGTGAACTCCCAGGCGGCGGCGGCGGAGTTCGGGCGGGACATGACCGGAGGTGTTAGATGCGGCTGACCCGTGGGCCCATGATGGCAGCGACAGCATGAGGGGAAGGCCAGTGCGCAGCTCCGCACGTTGGCCTGGGCGGTGACTGGGCTACGGCCTGGTTTGCTGGGCCAAGCGGGAAGGAAGGGAGCTGGGCCGGGCGCCAGGGGAGAAAGGGGAGAGCGCGCTAGGCCGGCTCGGGAAGGGCCCGAGGGAGAAAGGGTGAGGCCAGGTCTTCAAGCCAAAAGAGAGAGAGGGAGCATTTTCCTTTTTAATTTCTTTTCAAATCCAATTCAAATATGAACCAATGCAAACTCAATATTATTCCAAATATACTTTTCAATTCAAATAAAAATGAGAAATTTTAGTAAGTTTTCAAAAAATAATTTTTACAACTTTTTAAATTCTTTTATTTTCAAAATTTCTTTTCTTTTATTTCTAACCCATTTTCAATTTGATTTCCAAAGAATTTGAATTCATTTTGAATTTTGGATTCAACCACCCATTGCAATAAATCAAATGCAATGGCATGTATGCACAAACATGTTGCTACCTTATGATAAATTTTAATTTAATGAAAAATTATTATTTCCCTATGTTTTCAAGAGCACTAAAATTCAAAATAACCTCAATTTACATCTATTCCAAAAGGAGCAAATTTTAGGGTGTTACAATTCAGAGGTTCCATACCACCATGCGTAGCTTGGTAGGGGATCAGGGCGGCGGTGAAGCTACGGAGGCGACTCGGCGGTGTCGAGCTCCACACGGCGAGATCTAGGTGGCGGCGCTAAGCTTGCTCGGGGTGAGGCGGTGCGAGATAGGGTTCGGTAGGCAGGCAACGGAGTGTGGGGGGCTCGGTATTTAAGAGGGCAGCGGCGTAGGGCGCATGACAACGACGCGGGGCGGGAGCAACGCGGACTTGACAGCAGCGGTGGTGGTGGACTCCGCATCGGGCACGAGTGGGAGGTAGATGACACGGCTGACAAATGGCCCCACTTGTCGGCGACTGCAAGGAAGAGAGGGAAAACGACACAGCGTGGGCACCTAGGCCGGGGCATGGCTTGGGCTGGCCCACAAGCGCAGTGCGGGGAAAGGGAAAGAAGGAGCGGGCCAGCGGCTTCTAGGGGAGAGGGAAGAGTGGCAACTCGGGCCATCACTGCTGGGCCGCGCAAGATGAGGAAGCAGGATGCAGGAAGAGAGGGAAGTGAGGAGCAGGCCTTCAGGCTGAGAAAGGGAGAGAGGGAGGAGGTTTTCTCTTTTTTTAAAGCTATTTCAAACTTGTTTTCAAAGCAATTCAAATCCCTTTTCAAGTTTTGACCAAAACCACTCACTTTAATAAATTATATGCACCAGCATGAATGCACCATCAATGTTGCTAAGCCCTATGATAAATTTTAAATTAATGAAAATTTTTATTTTCCTATGTTTTTATGAGCACAAAATTGCATAATTAATTCAATCTTCATCTATTTCAAAAAGAGAAATTTTTAGGGTGTTACAATTCTACCCCCCGTAAGACGAATCTCATCCTCGAGATTCAGAAGACGTCGACTAGGAGATAGGGATACTCTGTCTTTGGATTCTTCTTAATTCCTCGTGTATTTCCATCGTCTTGATAAGGATTCCACTTTACTTTGCATACCTGTTAACCTTACTCCAAGTATCTTGCCAAACTGATTCCAAGATTTTGACAGGTACCTTGAACAATTCTCGGGTAACTCCAATCACTAGGCCACCTTTCCTTTTTAGTCTATACTATCAATTCTCTTTCTTAAAATATTTATCTTCCAACAGATCCTTTTCACTTTCTTGGCCAGAAAGAGATTCTACCACCAATCTTCATTAATGATTCCGGTTAAGTTGCTCAAACTTGGAATACAATTCTTAGTCCTTGGTGTCACCCGTACCTTCTTAGCACAATTCTCCTTTGCTAAGGCATCGGCCATGACTTTGCTCCTTGAAGTAATAGCACTTTTCCAAGTCGTAATCAATTTCATTCCAACGAGGATAACACAAGCTCAAGACCAACTTAGTGAAGATGTCCTGTAGATTCATGTGATCCTCCTAGATGTCACTTTTACTTTCAAGAAGATATTACTTCCATGCTCCATAACGGATAACTCCAGATCATTCGTCAGATGTTCCATCTCATGCCTTCATGCATAAACTTCTACTTTTCTTCTTGCATAAGGACACATCCCTCACCTTTGATAGGGTGCATCATAATGGATATAAAGCTCTTGTCCGGATCTGGTAAAGCTAATACTTAGGTTTTACTTCAACCTCTTCTTCCAAGCTAACCTGAGGTTTCTTGATCCAAACGAACTTAGTAATATTTCCCAACACTACTATAACCATCTTCTAATGATCTTCGAAAAAATACCTTCAACGAACCTCGGATAGAATCTTACTATTCCAAGGAACTCCACGTCACTTTTACATACTTGGGTGGGTTACAACCAAACTCATCATTAACTTTCATGAGTTCTTCTTCCTATTTTTACCATTAAAAATGACATATCCCAAGAAGAGAACTTCCTTCAACAAAACTCACTTGCTAACTTGGTGAAACATTGAGATGTTCTGAGTCTCCATTAAATCACTGTAGATGTCCAATATCTCCTTCCTATGTCTTCCATGCCAACTTATCCTGGGTATGTTGAAGATTGACTCCCAATTGATAATAACTTGAAGTGATAACCAATATAGGAAAATACCCAAGCTCCTTGATCCAACAAGTAACACATCTTTAGCAAAGATACCTGCGCTTGATAGTGACTTCTCATCCAGAGACAACCTATACTTTCAAGTGAAGCACCAGAACGTATGAAGCCTTCGTCTTGCAACTTCTTTCACTTGGCTACCCCCTTAAGAAAATATCGACTAGGGGACATAAAAAGGGTAGCTTGCACCTCCTTCCAGATGAGCTAACTAGTATAAGGGCATCCTGACATCCCAATGATACTCTTGTGTATGGACAAGGACAAGAAATCTGAAATTCCTTGCGAGCAGAAACTGCAGTGCCGTAAAACAGCTGTAAATCCCATTCCATTAATCCCATTAAGTTGTAGTTTATACCATTGGAAAGCTTATCAAATCCTCCACAACTTCCTTATAGAACAATTTTCCAAATTCTACAGTTTATGTAGTCGAAAATAGTACACAACAGAAACTGCTCCAGCTTTTAAACAGCACATGTGTATCGTCTTGAGATTTTCATAACTCCATAACAAAAATAGCTATAAGGGTGATTCTTGTGGTCGGAGAAAGATGTCGAAGTCTACTATTGTCCAGAATTTTTTCATGATTTTTGATCATTCGAAATCAAAGATATAAGCCGAAGAGTGCAGGCTACTCCGAAATGACAGGGTAGAGGAACAGAAGAAAACCATAACCCAACAATTTATTCCATTAATCCTTACACCTTAGGCCTATAAACTAAATCAAATTGTGGGAACACCCAACAAGATCAATGCAGTTATTACAAAGATCCAAAACAAGCATAAACATAATGACAATTCAACAAAGCAATAGAGGTGCACAATTCAATCATTGACTCAACTTGCGATGCTATCGTCCTCATTGTACTAGGGGTAACAATCCTAAGACTCATCTTCAGATTATGCAAGAATGTGGTGAGGAACAGTTCTAAAAGCATATCAAATCAAGGAGTCAAGATGAGAACAAAGACTTTAAAATAAGCACCAAAGTAGAGATGAATAGCAAGGGTAGAGATGTAGTAGAGAATAAAATATCAAGGTTTATAGAACAAGGGTTTTTGTAGCAACTTCTAAACCTTAGAACGACCAGTTTCTACTAGACTTGCATCCTACAGTTAGCATTACTCTGATACCACCCTGTAGCACCCGATTTTAAAAACAAAACCAGATACACACGATATGTAAGCCCAGAAAGTCAAATCTCACATATAGCTATAAATAAGGGTAATATCAAAGGACAAATGCTCAATATATAACGTACATAGTATGAAAGGTATAACCTTAGACTGCAAACAGCGGAAAGACAACTCCGATCTTCGGGTGAAGACTCCAATTCCACAGGGACAACTGGTTGGTTGATCACAAGCCTAATTCCTCCAAACTCTAGCAATCTGGTACCCATCCGAGATTTTTATCCAAATAATTGAAAAACAAAGCTAGCGTAAGTACATGTCGTACTCAACAAATATATCATGGGGTTCATGAGGCTCAAAAGGCTGACACTGGTTTACTGCAATTAGCTTTTAATGAGTCATCTTTTAGCAATTTGGTGGCAACAAGTTTATTCACATGCCCATACAAACACATGATCAGGTAAACATGAATAATGAAGAGCATAAACAGTAATTATTAATGAGCATCTTCATCATCAGTATCATCAGTGTTCATCTATTCCATAAATGTTCCAAGGCCACTCGTGACCATGAGCACAGCTGATATACCAGTTTTACACTCTGTAGAGGTTGTACACTTTCACTATGAGTCGTGATTTACACTTTTGGCCGAGGTAGCTAATCTCTTGACCCACTTCCAAGAAAGGTCGGCAGGGTTCACTATGCAGCCTTTCAAAGGTTCGTCTAACAAGTTAGGGCCATTAGATTCACTCGGCAAACAGATATAAAGCCTCCCTTCCCGATGGCACAATGACACATAGCCTATACTCAAAGGGACAAAGGCCGCACTATACCCGATTCGTCAAGCCATTCTTACTCCAATAAAGGTAACAACTAACAAGCTAGAAAAGGTCCTCATACTAAGCTAAAGCCAGAGCCATATAGCCCTCATAGCTGTACTATAAGTCCCGGATGATCACTTATAGAAAAGTCCTTAGGGAGAGGAATCTAGAGCACCATAAAAATAGCCCAATGCTCTAGCCCCCTTGTTCCATGTTGCTAAAAAGTATCTTGTAGTGTTTATTGCATATTACATTAGTCAAGTTACAAGATCATACTTTCAGTTGAGCACAAGCATCATACTACCCAATGCAATAACCCATAGGAATCAAGGCACAAGGTACAAAGTACTAGAAAATCCTTAGTGGTAATCAAGGTAGACACATGCAGCATGAATTAAATGATTAAAGGTGTATAGGACAACAAGAAAGATCACATGGTATAGTTGCCTTAAAACTTAGATCCTTCTTCTATTGATTTGTAGCCACCAAAGTACTTCTTTTGGATCACCAAGTTCTTTTATATCACCAACGCAAAGCTCAACGACCGGACATGATCATAAAGCACCACACAAGCATCCATGCAATCATACACGTAGCAAACAATAGATCTAAATTAGAATAGTACACCAAACATATGAAACAACAAGTAAAAAAGGTTTTAAAGATGTTCTACACGTTGCTACGAACACACAGACGCGAAAAGCACGCTAATCGGAGCTACGGTGCGAAAGATACAACAATCGAAAGGCTTGCTTTTATAAAAGAGAGCTATAGGCTTTATTATTTTAACTATATAAAAGGATGTATAACATGTTTTAGAGAAATATCTAAGTTGAATTAAGTCAAATTATATTTGTATTAGAAAACCAACATAAGATTAATCTTATTTTATTTACAAAAGAAACTGAGGTAAAAAGCCTAAGTTGCTTTTAATTGAAAAAGTCGCTTCATATAGATTAATCAAATTACTATTTTATTCAAAACCTCTAAACATGCTAAACAATGTTACTAACACGTAGATCACGTCATTATGAACCTAACACATCTTGAATGGATCGAATCGGAGCTAAAACAAATAATTTACGATTTAAATAGATTTCCTTTAGTTAAATAATAGATTAAATCTAATCACAAATTTTAAAAGTTGAAAACATATCTAACAGTAGCATGAACATGTAGATTATGGAATTACGAACCTAACGCAAGTTGAACGGGTCAAATCGGAGTTCAAATAGAGAAAATACGCATAAAATAAGATCAGTGGCAATTCTATAAATATTTGGAATCAATTTTATATTAAAAATAAATAAAAACCAAATTTAAAATGCCTAATGGACCTGGCCTCGTTTTTGGAAAAACATAGGGGTCAAAACAGATAAATCAAGGGCTTATTTTGAATAATTTTCAACTACGCTAGACGGTGGGTTCTAATACTGGAAAAGGGAGGGTCCCTTTTGAAAGAGTGCCGAAGCTGATCGGTTAACCGGTATTGACCGCGGTCAGACGCGATCTGAGCCGTAGATCCAAGATCGGACGGCTATGAGCGAAAGGGGAAGATGAGGTCACCGGCGTGCTGCTTCCAGGCGGCGGCGCATTGGCCGGGAGTAGAGGACCTCACCGGAGTTCACCAAAACGGCGATTCCGAGCTTGATTGCTTCAACGGGTAGCATGGGAAGATAGATATCGACCTTGCGAACTCGATGGGTTTAACTGTTGAAGCAAGGAAGGGATGGTGATGGTGGCGCGCACATTTTTGCAGCTCGGCTTCGACGGCGAGGACGTGCACGCGGTAGAGAGCGGGAGAGCAAGGGGAAGATGGATTCAGAGGTTCGTTACCACGACGCATAGCTCGGTAGGGGATTAGGGCGGCGGTGAAGCTGCGGAGGCGACTCGGCGGCGTCGAGCTCCACACGGCGAGATCCAGGCGGCGGCGCTAAGCTAGCTCGGGGCGAGGCGGAGCGAGATAGGGTTCGGTAGGGAGGCGTCGGAGTGCAGGGGGCTCGGTATTTAAGAGGGCAGCGGCGTAGGGCGCACGGCAACGACGCGGGGCGGGAGCAGCGCGGACTCGACAGCGGCGGCGGTGGTGGAGTCCGCGTCGGGCACGAGAGGGAGGTAGATGACGCAGCTGCCAAGCAGGCCCCACTTGTTGGCGACTACGCGGGAGAGAGGGAAACGGCACAGCGCGGGCAGCTAGGCCGGGGCGCGGCTTGGGCCGGCCCACGAGCGCAGCGCGGGGAAGGGGAAAGAAGGAGCAGGCCAGTGGCTTCTAGGGGAGAGGGAAGACAGGCAGACTGGGCCGTCACTGTTGGGCCACGCAAGACGAGGAAGCAGGCCGCGCGAAGAGAGGGAAGTGAGGAGCAGGCCTTCAGGCCGAGAAAGGGGGAGAGAGGGAGGAGGTTTTCTCTTTTTTTTAAAGCTATTTCAAACTTGTTTTCAAAGCAATTCAAATCCTTTTTCAAGTTTTGACCAAAACCACTCACTTCAATAAATTATATGCACAAGCATGAATGCACCATCAATGTTGCTAAGCCCTAAGATAAATTTTAAATTAATGAAAATTTTTATTTTCCTATGTTTTTATGAGCACAAAATTGCATAATTAATTCAATCTTCATCTATTTCAAAAAGAGAAATTTTTAGGGTGTTACAAACTTGTGTCTATTAAAGCATATATATGATCTTTGGTAAAAACAATCGGTATTACATTACGAGAATCTCTTTGCCCATGAAATTGGCGTAGTCAGAATGATGTCCCCCCATGTTTCTCTTCTCTGCTATGGACTTACAAGAGCAGGGGAACAGAAAGCACAGACTCATGCTGGCTCTACATATCACCAGCAGCAACAGTTACTTTTGGGCCACTCTTCACGATCATCATCGCATCCAACGGCATCAATTAGAGCATGGTAAGCCACGCTCACCAGCAATCCTCAACATCAATTAGAGAATGGCGGCAAGAAGACCTCTGCCTGTCACGTGACGGCATGCTAGAAACCAAGGCCAGAGTTCCCTGTAATGTTCTGCCATCAAGGCCTAACAAGAAGTAGATGCATGAGATGGAGGTCAGCAACTGGATGCAGCAGTTGTCGAGGTACTGAAACAGTGGTTCACGCTAGTTGATTCCTTTTTGCCTCCTATTCCCATGTCACCCCTGAAGCTTTTCCTAGTCATTCCAACAGTGGTATCATACTTTTGCTTGCCTCATCCGCTAGGCTTTGGTATGCGAAGCGAGAAAGAGGCCACTATATATAGAGTCACAAGTCCATTTTGCTCCCAAAACTTGCTGTTGAATTTAAAAGAAAAGAAAAAACTGACTTGTAAACTATAGAAACAGCACGTGGTTCCTACAATTTCATTGTTATTTAGGGGTGGTTGGTCACCTCAATCAACTCCTCGATCAATAACACATTTTTGGGTGGTTAAATAGGAGGGTACTATGTGCGCATGCACCCATTGTGAATTTATTAAAAGTATAAAAGGCGAGCCATATGCCCAATGACATGAGTGGTGCAACGTCAGCAAAGATTTTGATGCTCTAAACTCCTACTACAAATAAGGGATGAGGAACAAAAGAGGAGAGAGGGATTGATGGATGATGAGAGAGCAAGGGACAAAAGAAAGAAAATTTTCCTCTTTAATGCTCCTAGTAGCAAACATGCCTGCACTTTGTAATTAAATCTACAATTTGCTGTGGGGTGCTTGTGCCAATAATAATGAGCTAGCTATTTTGTTGTATTTAATTAGGTTTTGTCCTATATTAATAATTCAAATAAATTCTAAGTCTCATAATAAATGCGATGAATCCCATACAAGAAATTCAGAGGATATTGACTCAACATATATATGTAGCTATTACGTGCACCACTTATGAGCTTAAGAAAAATAGAAGGTGAGCCACACACTAGCATGCACACTGTAACGCGCACGAGCTTTGTGGGGCATACAATGACTTCAGTAGTGCGGCTCTAATGAAAGTTTTATAGCTCCAAACTCAGAGCGACAATGATAAGAGTGAACCGGTTGCAAACTCATAGCGAGAACAGAGATGGGTGAGAAGGAGGAGCAACAAATCAATTGAGAGCATGAGTGAGAGAGTGCGACACAAAAAAAATCCATGTTTGATAGTATGAAGCTCCAGACACTACTACAGAAAGTTTAATCACCGCCGTGGCTTTTACCAACGGTTTTCAGACAACCGGCGGTGGTACGTATCACCGCCGGTTCATGGGCTGTGGGGTCCCTTCTGGTCGAATAACCGGTGGTGATGAACGTTTTTGCCGCCGGTCCGGCGTATGATCTAGAAGACTGTAGCAAAGCTTGTCTTAACTGTGTTTCACCTTTTTCTTCTGTTATAGACAGTAGTGTCATCTTTAGTGGAGCTGACCAATTTGGACATATCTGGGTTACAAGAAGATCTTGGCAGTTTCATTATGGAGGCCATCTCCTTATCTAATCAAGGTGCTATAGTTCTTGACCTTGTAATGACGGTTTCATTTTGGACGTCTGTTTGTATTCTGAAAACTATATATCCGTTGTGGTTGGATTTGGACGTTATGTCAATGTGGTTGAAAACTATGTATGTCACTATCGTTTTGTATGGATATTTGTGTCTCGGTGGTGTTTTATGTTTGAATACAATACATTGTCTCTCTATATATATGTTGCTGTCGATGCGTAAGCCATGAAATTTATGTATTGTTGGTGTTATAATGTATTGTGAACAATAATGATGCACAGTGGTAACGACAGCGGTAATGGACAGAACATTATTGCCGGAACAAACACAACAGCGGCGGTGACGCTGCCCTCGTTACCACCGGAGGCAACCCTGACCGCGTGCGCTGGTACCTACATCACCGGCATTGATGTTCTTGTCATCACAGCTAGATGACACGCCGGTCTGGCATCAATGATTCCATCATCACCGCCTGATGGTATGTCGGCCCGGCGATGATGGTTCCCTCATTACCGACGGATGGTACGTCGGCCCAGCGTCGATGGTTCTAGTATCACCGCCGGATGGTACATCGGCCTAGCATCAATGGCTTCATCATGACCACCAGATTGTACGCCGGCCAGGCTTTGGTGGTTCCATCATCAATGTCGTATGGTACGCCGGCCCGGCGTTGATGTACCCATCATCACCGCTGGATGGTACGCCGGTCTGGCGTCGATGGTTCCATCAATACCGCCAGGTAGTACGATGATCCGGCATTGATGTGTATATCATTGGCGCCGGCCTATGAGTTAGCCTGGCGGTGGTCAGGAGATCATCACCGCCGGATGGTACATCGGACCGACGGTGGTAAATATCGTCACTGCCAGTGCGCAACCGGCAGAGATGAAGCTCGCCGAACACCGTCGACTTCTACCAACGGGGGCCAAAATGGCCGGTAAAGGGGGTTCTAGAGCCGGCGGTGATAAGCTATCTATAATAGTGAGGCACACCCCCTAGATAACTATAGATGACCAAACAGGCAACCGAGCACGACAAGGGTCTAGGACCGCTAACGCACAGCCCCTTAGGTGTCAGGTTAGCATGGTACAACTAGCTTATTAGGCCATGTTGTGCCCACCCACGAGTTGCACATCAGGCATCGGCACAACCACCACTTCACTCGCACCTTTCACAGCCATGTCGTAACCTCCATCGTAGTCCAATTTTGGCCTCGACAGTAAGCTCTCGGCAGAGATAATCATAGTCATCACCATCGCTATCTGAGACCGTCTGTAGTGTACACTCACACCGCCGTATTGTCTTATGATCCGTCTATGATAAGGTCCTTACCTCCATCGCATTGGAGCACGACCCGGCTGTGTTGGTATACACTAACACCGCCGTGTTGGCTTATGATCTGTCCATGATTAGGTCGTTGTTTCCATCATATTGGAGCACGACCCGCCTATGTTGGTGTACACTAACACCGTCATGTTGGCTTATGATCCGTTCATGATCAGGTTGTTGTTTTCATCACATTGTACCATGACCCGCCTGTGTGGGTGCACACTAACACCGTCGTTTTGACCAATGATCAGGATCACAGTCGCATTGCACAATGACCCAATTGTGTGCAGTGCGTGTTCACCGTCGCTTTGGCACCCGATGCATCTATGTCGAGGTGGACATCACCGTCACTATAGTGTATGAACCGTCTGGTCATTGGTAATGGTCACCGTCGCATTGTAGTACGATTGGGCAGTGATACACTATTGACCCCTGCCGCATGGGATGAATAGCGGCGGTGTTGTCCGTCTGCTTCACCAACGGCGAGTGTTACGGCGGTGATGACAAAACAGACAAAGGCCCTTATGTCCGACGGTGACAGAATTGCATCCAGTTTTCACAATTTATTTACTAATTTAGATGGGCTTTAATAACTAACTGAACACACACCATACAAATATAATCATTACACACCATTCATCATGTCCACAACGAAGAGTACTTTTTATAATAAGAAGCAACACTAACATAACAACTATGTCAACTCAAGAATTAACATAAGCAGTACATAGATAGGAGAATAAAGGTTCTGCTCCCTAGAGACTTACATAACGAAAACAAGGTAGATGTGCTCCGCTCGTTCAGACTGGCACTCCTGCTTGCAAGGCAAAGCTTCCTTCAACTTGGTAGCCAATGCACCATGGAATCCCTCTTCTTCCTCCCTTAGCCATTGCAGGAAAATTGTTCAAAAGCACTCAGACTTCACAACCTGCACAAAACAACAGCATCAATAATATTCAACATACAATTGCTTTAGTTACCAAGGCAAAATTGGATTGTATATAGAATCAAAACAACTCCCTACCTGAAGAAATAACAGCATATGCAACTTTACTACTCTCCTACTAACTCCATGAACAAGGAAACATAAGGAAGATAGTAAGGTCCCTCTAGACATAGCCTCCAGGTAGGTCTACGATACCGCATGACCTAGGCAGGGAGGACAAGAACTGTTCTGGGGTTTATGTCATATCAATTAGTTTTTTGTCCTCACCAACAAGGAAAATCAAATTCCATTCCAGGTGAACTTCAATCACTATGTAGTCTGCATCGCAAACATCATAACCAAATTGAATATTGTCCCATCCAAATATATCTAGCATGATCATTGTATGCTTCAGTGTCCACTTATCAGTACCATAGTCTTCTAGGATCCATAATGAAAGCTGATACTTCATGAACCTACTAACAGTACATAAACACAACTGACCCTGAGCTTCATGGATGGAGATTGCTTCACCACGTGGACTACGAATTTTCCTCCATATCTTTCCGTGCATATCAATAGTAACTATCTAGGACAACTCAAGCCAGTGCATAGAACCATTAAGGAACACACTTGTCGAATATGTGCATACAACACCATCAACCCATTCAGATTCCTTAAACATCCATGCTGCACTCCTAGATGAGTAGATGCTCACACCTATGAACTCACCCGCCCTCTTCTTCCCATATTCAATCACATGGAAGTGCGAGAAGACTGTCAGATCAAACCCCAAGCGAGCTGAACCAAAAGAACGGTTGTTATTCGGTAGTAACCACCATTTATTAGTCACCGGATTGCAGACAACATAGCAAAACCCAACACACCAGCATAGGATGAGCCCACGGCAGCAATCTAAGATCACAACATCCTCAATGGGGAAGGGCAAGAAGGTCAAGGATGGCTATTCACCATTGATGCTAGTGAACTTGCTTTTGCCTTTTCTAGCTATGATAGAAGAATCCGACGATAATCTTGGGTAGCTCCATACGGTACTCAGATTCATAGATGAGGCAGTTCTAGGAGTGACAGACACACTTGCAGCTGCACAAGGTGCGGGCAGTGAGGCATTGGAGGATGAGGACGAAGACATGGTCTATGATGACGGCCACTTGGTTCCTCTTGTTGGGAGCCTCCTCCTCCATCTTTAGTTCTTGACTAGGATCTGGTGGAACGGTGTCCGCAATGGAAGCGGTTGCGCTGTCACCTGAATCAGAAAAGGAATGCCTGCGGAGATTGGATCATGAGCTCCTTAGTAAATAGATGGAAGTTTGTTTCATACTCAGAAGTGTGAAGAGGGGAATAAATATCCAAGAAAGATCGAGGGAAGTGTGAAAGAATTACCATTGCCTTTGGATCTTGCGGAATTGGTGGCCACGGCGGTGATGAGTAGCAGCCTGGTCACCGATGGATCTGTGTGGGCCCTACCGGTGAGGCATACCGCCATGGGGTACTAGCTTGTCGGCGGTGAGTGGTGGCTTGCACCCTGCTGAGTAGGGGCGGTCATGCATTTCAGCACTAGGGAGCAAGGAGCAGCGATGAGGAACAAAAGCTATGGGTGAGCAGAAAGACATAGGGTGGGGAGCGTGCTTTGTCAGCAACCCTTTTAGACGTGGGAATGGAAATTGTGCTCAACTTTGTAAAAAACACGCGGGCGTGGAAATTGACGAAAGTGTTACCATCTAGACCGAATGCAGGCGGCGGTGAAGGCTCGCTACTATAGAAAAACTTAACCGAGGCGGGCATTTTGGATTAACCGAGGTGGTTTTTCCAACCGCCTCCGATGAAAGGTCATGGTTAATCATGCCTTAACTGAGGTAGTTGGCCAACCCCCTCGGTTAATTGATTAACCGAGGTGGGCAGCATAAGGCAACCGCCTCGGTTAATGCTATTAACGGAGGCGGTTGAGTTAAGTAGCCCGCCTCCATAAATAATTTCAGAAAATAAAAAAAAACCCACCGAGCCCAGTAGCCCACCGAGCCTGTCCCACGCGCCACCACCGGCTGGATCCAGCCTCACCGCATCATGATGGAGAGGGGCACCATCATGCTCGAGAGGACAGGAGTGCCGTCGGGCTCTGGAGGGGAGGTGCCGGCCCAAGGTAGAGGGCATGCCGTAGATGGAGATGAAGGTGGAGGGGACTGGCTGGATATACGCTCGCCCTCCACTGTCACCCGCCACCCTCCACCGGATCTGGCGCAAGGAGGAGGTGGCGCGCCCCTCCACACCATCACCAGCCATATCTGGGGTAGTGGAGGGGCACCATCCTTGGGGAAGAAGGGGAAGGCCGCTGGATTCGTGGTGATGGTGCTGGATCTGGGGTGGTGGAGGTAAGCTGTCCTTGGGCAAGAAGGGGAAGACTACCAATTCGGGGTGGTGGAGGTGCACCATCCTTGGGGAAGAAGGGAAAGGCCGTCGCCGCTTCCACTCCGCCGCTCCCCACTAAACGACGGCTAGGGGCGCCACTACATGGGGGAGAGAGGGGTCTCGTGCGCCACCGCCTAGGGGAGAGAGGGGTGTGCCACCGCATTTGGGAGAAGGAGGGGCAGCGCAGGGGAGTGGGAAGAGCTCGGTGGAGAGAGGGAGGCGAGTGAGGGAGACCGACGTGCCGGGGGTGCGCCACCACGTGGGGGGATGAGGGGCTGATGGGAGAGAAGGGCACGGGGGAGCACGCCGCTTGGTCAGCTGAGGAGGGAGAGGAAGATAAATGAGTGAATCAAAACCTAACTTTGTGTATTTATATTGTAGACGGTTATCGGGCCTCACCTAGCCCAGTTGGGCCTCAGCCTTTTCAAAGGCGGGCCTTGTAAACGACCACCTCGGTTAATATATTAACCGAGGCGATAGCGTTACAACAACCGCCTCGGTTAATAGGCATTAACCGAGGCGGTTATGTTATGTTGACCACCTCAGTTAATGTATTAACCAAGGTAGTTACGTTAAAACAACCGCCTCGGTTAATAGGCATTAACCGAGGCCGTTATGTTATGTTGACCGCCTCGGTTAATGTATTAATCGAGGCGGTTGCGTTACAACAACCACCTCGGTTAATGCCTATTAACTGAGGTGGTTAAGCTACAATGTCCGCCTTAGTTAAGCATTAATCGAGGCGGTCGCTATCCCGGCTGCCCTGCCTCAAATAACCGAGGCGGGCAATCGGGCCACCCACCTCTGAGGCTAGTTTGGAAACGCTGCACAAAATCTTTTGTGTAGTAGTGGCTACTGGCGGTGGTGAATGTGTCCTACGAAGATGTTCCAGGAGCCATCGCACCACTGCCGCCGTGTACGGCAGCGACAGTTGCCTGGTTGAGGGCGTCACTCATTCTACCCGATTGTAAACTGTCACTCGTTCTACCCAATTGTAAAAAGAAAAATGTTAGATTAAGGGCTTGTTTGGTTTCCTCCTGCTAAAGTTTAGCTACTAAACTTTAGTCAGTGCTTTTGATGATGTGGTAAGGTTTTTAAGAAGAGAGAGAAGAAGTGAGTTTCATGGGGATGAAACTTTCTTGGCACGAATACCAACTCTCTATGAGTCATGAAATTAAATGTCTATGAAACTCTAGAGTGAAACTCTCCATTGAGAAGGGGTATTTCATCCATATTTCATTTTATTCTACATGACGTGGCCGTCATGGAAACAATGTAAAGAAACTCTCCACTGAGACTGGCCTAGGTATGAAATAAACTAGAACTGAGTCCAACATTCAACAATAAATCTTCCATTAATATCTTATACCCTACATACAATCTATGGATCTAGGAATTGAAATACAGCATTCCAACGATCATAACTTGCTTTGCTTTGGATAAGGGTCATTTGCATCTATCTCCTTAATACGTTCAATCAATGATGGAGCTAGATGCAACAACTTTCTTCCATTTGCAAAGACCTTACAAGTATGGGGGTAACCCATAACTGACTAAATAGGAGAATGGGGATGTGGAACAACCTCGTAAAACTTCCTCCAACATCCCCCTAGGAGCAGTGGGAGGAAGAGGAGAAGCAGAGCAATGAGGATATCTATTCCCACATCTGGATTGCATTCATGAGCAAGTCCAGATTGCATTCGTGAGCTAGAACAGCTCTGGCTCACGAATGCAATCCAGATGATGCTCGGTCCCTTGCTCAAGTGAAAGCTCCGGAAGATCCCCCGCTGCCAAGGCCCTTGCTCCAATGAAAGCTCTCCATGGTTTCAATTCCGCAAGCTCTAACCGCGGATGGTGATCAGTAGCAGTACTGTACCATGGAGGCATTCTTCCCTACCATTGCAAAACATCCTCTAACACCCAGGACGAGTGGACATAGCCATGCCCAGGTGATGGCGGAAGTTGATCTTGAAGGCCTTCTCCCAGCGGCGCCGAAGTCGATGGAGGTCTAGGGTAGCCATGGCAACAGGAGACTAGGAGCAACTGAAGGGTTTCTCTGGTTTGTCTGATGGTAAGGGAGGAAGAAGGTTGGGATTGGAGTGCGCTTAAGAGGCTCGCCTCACCTTTGCTTAAATAGCCCCACCTTAAGACGTGAGCGGGGAAGGAACCATGAAGATCCGTGACTTGCGCGGTCACCCACGTGGGTCACGAGCGATGGCGCAGCAAAGATGACGGGAAGTGGAAAATAAGGCGGTTTACATTCACTTGCACATTTCATACTCATCTACGTACTAAAGGCTAGTCTCAGTGGTATTTTCATTTTGATTAAATAGGCCACGTCTCCCACACAATCTTAGTGGAGCACACTTCTCCGGAGCGCTTCTCTCATAACTTAAGATGACTTATAATAGACTAATGTACAATGGTTTTCCTTTTAAGTTGCCTCAAAGTAACTCACAATTCCTTAATTAATGCATAGAATAAAAATAGGAATGTGTTGCGGGCTTGGAAATTGACACGAAAGTGCTACCATCCTCACCATCTGTAGGCAGCGGTGAAGGCTACCGGTGGTGGTGAATGGGTCCTTTGAAGATGTTAGCACCTAACAACGGTCGTGTCATACGGCGTCATACGTGTCAAAGGCACACAAATGGTACATCCATCACGGCCATGGCCGCGGGCTGAAAGTAGACGACGAGCTCCTCTCGATCACGAAAGGACGACCATGGTGGGAACCCTAGCTCTAGCCCACGTAGGCCCCCACGCCGAAGACACAGCTCCCCTGTCACCCCCACATGCAGGCACCACCGTGCGGACGGCGGTGACTGCTTCCTGGTTGAGGGCGTTGTTGACGGTAGTTAACAACTAATTTAAACCATCAATTAAACATGTATAAGGGCAAAAATATAATCATCAATGAACATTTAGGGTTTAAACTAATAAATTCCATAAGTTTCCATGAATCTGTGTTTCCAGCAGGGTTTAATCAGAAAACCGCCAAGGTGGACCTAAATGTTAGATTTAATCACGCTTATCCACCGTGAAACAGACACCGAAAGGTTCTAGAGGACTCCGGAGGACTCCACACCGAAGCGGGGGATGAGAGGCTAACATGTGGGGCTGGCCAGCCCCACCTACAGGCCACTAGGCCCTTGGGCCCACCTATCAGCCTCTATGTTATTATGTCGGTTCCCCAATGCCTCCTATGAGGCATATACGTCGTTGCTTAAGTCGGTTTGATCCAAGGGCTCACGTTGGACCCTCAGGGATTTATAATCTAGCCCCTGCCTCTCCCCCTAGGCATAACCCTAGTCATCAAGTCATTTGAGAAGACAAAAACCCTAATCTCCTCAGAGCTCCTCCTCCTCCGTAGCATAGCTAGTTAGAATAGATCTAGAGGGAGGCAAGCAGGACTTCGCTTGGATTCCTGATCTTGTCAGGAGCGTGGTTTGGTGTAAACTTTGTACCCCTCTCTCTCTTGTTTCTCCATTATGTTTCTATGCTAGTTACAATTGTTATGACAATCTCAGTGTTCATCTTATTCATGTTCTTCTTTATGATGTTCAACGTCTACTTTGATTATATACTTAGTATAGCTAGTTTATCATTGTGATTATGCATAAGTTCGTATAGTGCTCACTCTGATGTACACGGGGTGGGTGGTCGACATTGTGTAAGTGTGGTTCTTATACGTTATTTACCTGCGGATACATCCTATATTCTGAGTCATGTGGTAGATCGTGGATGTGACACTCCCATTCAGTCCTTTGTAGTCCACTCCCTGAATATAGGTGCAAGTAGGGTCCGATTACGAAGGTAGAACGAGCTCTGCCCTCAATCTTCCTTGGTAATATCCCTTAGGTGTAGATATGATGATGATCTTAGCCATGATTACTAGGTGTAATTGCACTAATCAATGTATGCTTTGACTTGTAATTAAGAATGACTTAGGAATTATTCCTCTAATATTCTAACTGACCATGCTAATGCTATAGAAAGGAGTGCTCTGAGTGATTTATTATTCTCATTACTTATCATTTATACATCTCTTATCTTATGACTTACCCCTATTGTGAGTAGAACATTGGTTATGGTTTACTTCTCCTTCAATAGTATAAGTTATCAATATGTGTCCATGCTAGACCTTCCCAGTGGTAAAAATATAAATAACGATACTTGGAATACTCTCGGGTAAAATGCTACAATGGTATATTATATGTGCGCTTGTAGATACTTTTGATTCATAGATTTATTTATATCCTTTCTAGTTACATAATTAACAAATATCTGCTTAGTATTATTCTAGTAGTAATACTATGTAGTACCAACACATATCTCTGGCATCATCACTAGGGATGACAACCTAGTAAAGTTAGGGATATAGGTTTATGATAGGAGGCTAAGTACTTCAAACAAGTGACACGTTAAGAAATACCAACAAGCATTTTTGGCGCCGTTACCGGGGAAGGTAACTAGCAAAGGAAGTATTGATAAACTTATTGATTGGATCGAGATAACCATTGACCTCTGCTCAAACAAGCTTACCCTTGTTTTGTCTACTTGTGTCTCTTATGAAGGGTAATGTATGACCGGTTTTAACCTTCCGACAAACTACATTGAAGATCCAGAAGCATTAATCAGGAAGACCAGAGCTAAGCTCAAGAAAGTCTCAGCTTTGAAATCGGAAGATAACCATATAAGGCAAAGCTTAACACCAGAATTTGAAGCCATGGCTAATAGGACTCTCCGTGAATTCTTCACTCCAACTACGGCCAACATCCATACTGGACCTACAGTAAATGCAGGAGACAATGGATTCGAGCTCAAGCCAGCCCTCATCAATATGGTGCAAGCAAACCAGTTTTATGGAAAGGCACGTGAAGATACAAGTGCACATCTCCAACACTTCCTGGAGATCTGCAGCACCTTCACCATCAAAGGAGTAAACTAGGATGCCATACTACTTTGCCTTTTCCCATTCTCACTCTTAGGAAAGGCAAAGTAATGGTTCTACGACAATAAAGATAGAAACACTATATGGGATAACTGCTCCACTGTCTTTCTAGCAAAGTTCTTTCCCACAGGCAAGACCAATGCTCTACATGGAAGAATTTCAAGCTTTCAGCAACAACATGATGAATCTGTCCCTGAGGCATGGGAACGCTTTGAAGATTATATTGCGGAATGTCCTCATCATGGGATGGAGAATTGGCTACTCAAACAGACTTTCTATCATAGACAGACCAACAGTTCCTGTGAGACTTTGGATGCTGCTGCTAGAGGTGCATTCTTGTCACTTACACTTCCAGCTGCGACCACTCTTGTGGAGAAGATGGCCTCCAACCGAGGTTGGAATGAAGAACGTGTTTAGACCTACAAGAGAAGTGGAGGTATGCATCAACTCAAGGAGGTAGACATGTTGTCTGCTAAGATGGACCTGCTGATGAAGAAGCTTGAAGATCGAGCGAATGAGAAGCAAGAAGTCATGCACATTCATGATTCTCGCATGACATGTGAAGTGTGTGGAAGCACTGGGCATTGAGGGAATAACTGTCCTAAGACCCATGAGGATGTGAATTTTGTCAACAACAACAATTACTCTCGTCCTTAGTAGAATCAAGGATGGAACCAGCAACAAAGGCCGAACTACCAAGGTAATTATCAAGGTAACTATCAAGGTAATAATTTTAATAATTTCAATCAACCACCCTTGAGAGGATTAATTGCTGGTCAATCCAAAATTATGGAGGGATTATCTAGAAAGGTAGCTTCCAATGATAAAATTATAGATAACCTAAATAGTAGAATGGATAGCTTTGCTTCTGCCATTAAGAACCAGCATAGCTTTAATAAAATGATAGAATCATAAATAGCTCAGTTGGCGGCTGTTGTTCCTCTGTCCGATAAAGGTAAGATTTCAGGGCAACCGAAAGATCTAGAAACTGCAAATCTTGTCGATATTCATAATGCAGCTTACTACTATATGGAGCCATCAACGGGAAGGTGGATAGATTATACCTTACCAGAAAAGAAGAGCGATCCAGGGAGACCTGCCATCCCCATCGCCATTGGACCTCACATTTTCCAAGAAGCTATCTGTGACTTCGGAGCAAGTGTCAACATCATGCCTAAGGTAATCTATGATCGAATTAATGGAGATGCTTTGTTGTACACAAATATGTGTTTGCAGCTTGCAGATCAGTAACTCTGTTACCCTAAGGGAATTCTTGAAGATGCCATTATTCAAGTGGGACAATCATACGTTCCTGTAGACTTTGTAGTTTTGGAAACAGGTGGAGATGTAAGGGCACACATTATCTTGGGCCGACCTTTCCTAAGCACCGCTAAAGCCATCATCTACGTGGACAGTGCCAAGATCTGTTTCACAATCAAGGATAGAAAGGAGAAGTTTTTGTTCAATAATCGCATAAACCATTCTCCTGGACATCCACAGATGCCGTACCTGCCTGAAGAGACAACAGTGACCAAGAAGAAGAACAATAGGAGAAGAAGGAAGAACAAAGCCAAGCAACCACATGAAGAGACAGACAACATGATCAACATACTCCGATCAAAGTACGACCACCTCCTCGCTTCGCCATTCCTCACTAAGAGGGATGATCCAGGCGTACCAAAGATCGAGTGTACCATTGGGCAAAGAATATTCAACAAGACCTTCTGCGACATTGGATCGGGGATCAATATAATGTCCAAGGTAATGTATGAATTTTTTTATTCGGAGATGAACCTTTGTTCCCGACATATATGCAATTACAGATGGCGGAGCAATCAATCCGATTCCCGGAGGGGATAGCAAAACATATTATGGTAATAATACATGATCACTATGCCCCTGCCGACTTCATGGTTCTAGACATGGGTGAAGAAGAAGATGATACACCCATCATTCTTGGAAGACCGTTCCTCAACACCACCAACGCGATCCTCTACGTCGGATCTGGACAAGTCCACTTCCAATTCCCTGGAGAAAAGGTACGTTGTTATTTTAATAGTTATACCACTTATGAGCAGCCAAAGAAGTCCCGCTCTAGGAGGAGACGTCAATCATCTTGAAACCAGAAGAATAAATCTCCAAAGCATGAATGGGAGGAAGATAAGGAACCTGAAGGAGTTGTAAAAGATGAACCCGCTCTGCCAAAGTCAAGTCCATAGACCAAGCAGGTGTGGAAGGAAAAGGTAACATCATCACTAGAGTCACAAGAGGCGCAATCATCAGAGTCTCCATCCCAGGACCAGATGATGCACCCGTAAAGTAAAGGACTCTTCTCCAGCCAAGTCCTGTCCGGAGGACATCAAAATCCAAACCCTAGCCATGAGGTAACAACGGTAGTTATCCATATTTATTTTTAGTATTGCATGAATCATTTTTCATCTTTGCATATTTACTTTTCTGCATCAGCATTGCATTTAGAAAATAAAAATAAAAGAAGTTTCATTATTGCATTACATCATTGCATCAGAAAAATCCTAAGCCCCATGTGAATAAATCTATGGTGTGTAAAAGCCCAAAGGAACATTCACTGTGGTGGCATAAAAATAAAAATAAAAATAAACAAGCATGCGTATTTCCTTTCTACATTATATAAATAAGAAAATCCAAAAATATATTAACAGACATCCTGCTAGAACTTTATCAATTAGGAAATCTGTCTAACCTCCAAGGACAACAAATCTTTGAATGGCTGACCGCTAACCCCTTATCTTAATCCATGCCATGAGTTTTTGGTGTTCTTGTTGGAGTATTTTGCAGGACGATCAGAAGTAAAACCATCCATCCAAAGTACATTTTTCTGAACCGTTGCTACATCCGCTACATGAGGAAAACAACTTCTGGAAGGACAAGAGAGATTCTAAGTAAGACCACGACAACATCCAGCTTGGGGGAGGAGCATCCCCCATGCATCTAGCTAAATATTTCTTTCCCTTTTCAGTTTTACTATCTTTGAGTTTTCTATATATTTGCTAAAGTCATAAAAAGATGCATAACAAACAAAAACAAAATAGAAGTTTATCTTAGCTATATATATATATATAATAGTAAGGTGTGATCTTAAAATGAAAACAAAATAAAAGTGTGTGTCTAGTTTTCTATTTTTAAGAGTTAAATAAAAGGACTCTAAGGATAATCTCTTGCAATGGAAATGATGACTAGTTGCTCTATCGTGATTCCTTTCAAGTACTTAGTTTTCAGCCTTGAATTTTCCTGAGTTTTGGATAAGACTGGTTTGATATAAGAATTTGCTCTAAACTTGAAACTTGTGGGTAGCATATGCTTGAGCTAAGTCTAAGTAATTGACGGATATGATATGAGAAGGTTTGAGCTGCTGTTTATCTTATTCCTAGTGATACTAAAGTTCTGGAGATTTATCTTTTGAAAAATATGAAAATCATACATGATGAGTTCCTTGTATGACAAAGCTTGAATTCCTACCAGAACCATATTTGATATTGAAATTAGAAAAACTTTTACTCATATATGCTGCTTGTTTTGCATTAAGTTTAGTCAAGCTTTGTTAATGCCTTATGAGAGGTTTGTCATGCTCTTAAAATCAAGATCACTTACACACCACCCAAATATGAACTACTCCTACATTGGGGTAGGCGCAACAACATGCCATCCATCTAGATCCACCCAAAAATGTTTTACTCCTACACCGGGAGAAAACACCAAAAATATGCCCTATAGGATATCCACCAAATAAGTACTCCAAGTTCTTCTTGCTATCTCTCAAAAGTTTTGTTGCAGAAAAGAAGCATGTGGCTATACAAAAGTTATTCAAGAAAAAAAAGAAAGAGAGATGAAAAAATGGACAAGTGTCTGAATTACCAAAACAATGGGTACTCAGATGCCCGTCTAAGAAAAAGAGAAAGAAAAGATGAATACGATAGCCCCTGTTTTCTTGCAAAGTTGTTTCCAAGTTTCAAAAGAGAGATATGTTTTCAAGCAGCATAGTAGAATTAGGTTAGCCACCGTATATATCCACCATATACATCCATAGACATGCACATCTTTATTTGATTGTATGACTCAACTCTCTTTGGATCCGAGGTTTGATTTTACAATATATGTATTGCAAGTATGCTCGTTCATGCTTTTTCACACTCCTATGAGCTCCATATAAGCTTTAGTTGTAGGAATAGAAAGGCATAACATCACAATTGCCTTTGGTAAGAATCCACAAATACCACATATATTGAGAAACTTGAGAGTATCATACAAGAGAAGCTCTGAGTTTTATTTTGAAAATCTATAAAAACTCCGGAATAATGATTGAACAAAGAACTTGAGACATAGTGATTGACTTGATTGTTCTGTCTTTCAATTGCTCAAGACCCAAGTGAAGGCTGAGAAGCCTCATGGTTAATGGTAATATGGGTAAGTTTGAAAGTCAGATCGGTTTATTCTAATCTAGAGGAGAATTCTTGTTTGAACGCATGTGTACTTTTGAGGAGTTGCTTCAATGTTTTCAAAATCCTTAAACTCCATATTTAGTTACTAAGTTTAGTTTTGCTAAGGAACTAGCAAAAGGTAAGCTTGGGGGAGTTGTTCAAGGTAGTTAACAACCAATTTAAACCATCAATTAAATATGTATAAGGACATAAATATAATCATCAATGAAGGTTTAGGGGTTTAAATTAATAAATTCCACAAGTTTTGGTGAATCTATGTTTCTAGCAAGGTTTAATCAGAAAACCACCAAGGTGGACCTGCAAGTCAGATTTAATCACGCTTATCCACCGCGAAAAGGACACCAGAAGGTTCTAGAGAACTCAGGAGGACTCCACACCGAAGCAGGGGATGAGAGCCTGACATGTCTGTAGGCCGCCTGGCCCCTAGGCCCACCTATCAGCCTCTGTATTGTTATGTCGGTTCCCCAATGCCTCCTAGGATGCATCTACGACGTTGCTTAAGTCGGTTTGATCCAAGGACTCATGTTGGACCCTCAAGGCTATATAATCCAGCACCTGCCTCTCCCCCCATGTATAACCCTAGTCATCAAGTCATTTGAGAAGATAGAAACCCTAATCTCCTCAGAGCTCCATCTCCTCCGTAGCATAGCTAGTTAGAATGGATCTAGAGGGAAGCAAGCAGGACTTCGCTTGGATTCCCGATCTTGTCAAGAGCGTGGTTTGATGTCAACTTTGTACCCCTCTCTCTCTTGTTTCTCCATTATGTTTATATGCTAGTTACAATTGTTATGAAAATCTCAGTGTTCATCTTATTCATGTTCTTCTTTATGATGTTCAATGTCTACTTTGATTATATACTTAGTATAGCTAGTTTATCATTTTTGTTTATGCATAATTTCGTATAGCGCTCACTCTGATGTACACGGGGTGGGTGGTCGACATTGTGTAAGCATCGTGCTTATATGTTGTTTACCTGCAGATACATCCTATATTTTGGGTCATGTGGTAGATCACGGATGTGACACTCCCATTCAGTCCTTTGTAGTCCACTCCCCGAATATATGTGCAAGTAGGGTCCGATTACGAAGGTAGAATGAGCTCTGCCCTTAATCTTTCTTGATAATATCCCTTAGGTGTAGATATGATGACGATCTTAGCCATGATTACTAGGTGTAATTACACTAATCAATGTATGCTTTGACTTGTAATTAAGAATGACTTAGGAATTATTCCTCCATTATTCTACCTGACCATGCTAATGCTATAGAAAGGAGTTCTCTAAGTGATTTATTATTCTCATTATTTATCATTTATACATCTCTTATCTTATGACTTACCCCTGTTGTGAGTAGAACATTGGTTATGGTTTATTTCTCCTTCAATAGTATAAGTTATCAATACATGCCCATGCTAGACCTTCCCTGTATTAAAAATATAAATAACGATACCTGGAATACTCTCGATAAAATGCTACAATGGTATATTATCAATGCGCTTGCGGATACTTTTGGTTCATAGATTTATTTATATCCTTTCTAGTCACATAATTAATAAAGATCTGCTTAGTATTATTCTAGTAGTAATACTATGTAGTACCAACACATATCTCTGGCATCATCACTAGGCATGACAACCTAGTAAAGTTAGGGATATAGGTTTATGATAGGTGGCTAAGTACTTCGAATAAGTGACACATTAAGAAATACCAACAGGTGTCAAAGCGGCGGCTGTTTTTCGCTGACAATTGGGCGGTGAGGCGGGCGTTGTCATCGGCATCTCGGTGAAGGAGGATCGCCTCCGCTGTCTGCCGGGCAAGGTCATTATTGGCCCGACGCAACTCCACCGCCTTGGTCTATGAGGCGTTGAGCTTCTCCTCGATGGCTGAATGGCGGTTCACCTCTGTGCACGGATTCGGCGGGCGGTTGGCCTCACTAGTCACATCGTGGCTTAATGGCGCCCACCCATGAGCAGTCGTGCACCACGGAACGCGGGCGCGTAAATTGAAATGGTATGGAAAATATGAGAATGCGTAAGGCTTACTTGGTTCATGCTAGTGCGTGGGCAACCGTCGCTCCACCTTCCCTCCGATCGCTTCACCTTCCTTAGGTGTCCATTGTGGTTATAAATACGCTAGAGTGCTACAGCGAGGGAGGCATTCACTTCAGGTCGCCTGCTCTACCACTTCCTCATTCTCGTTCTTGCGCGCTTGCAGCCTCTTCTCCGCCCACCGAGATGGATCACGGCAAGCATCCTCGAGAGGCATCACCAGAGGCCGGAGGGCCACCGCCATGTCTCCGAGCCTACCTACGTGGGCAAGGGTAAGTTTTTGAGCAATGTTTTGAGATTACAATTGACCTGTGCTGATTGGTAATGTTCCTAGGTCCGTTTCCCACGCCGCATCCGGAGGGGCCACCAGCGCCCCCCTGAAAGGTCCATGTGTATTTTTGGTAATTGAGTAACAACCTAGGTGGACTAATTGTGTTTATGTGAGATACACAGGTGATTAGTCCATAGGTACATGTGTGTGAGCAACATATGCCATGAAGGTGGAAATGGCTTGGAGATGTTGCAAAGCTCACACATGTGATGATGAAGGAGCTCATTGAACATGAGACATGACATTGAGTCATATGATCAAGGTGGAGAAGATCAAGACAAGACTTGGCTTAATAGACCGATTGCTAGCGTGAAGGACAAGTCGGAGGCTTTGGAGCGATGGATCGCGTGGCGGTGAAGCTTGAGCAAGACTTGGCGTCGATGGACGAAGGCAACGATGAAAAGCAAGTGAAGTCAAGATCGATGAACCAATATGATCACATGATGATATGAAGTGGATCATATCATTGTTGATCATGTTGGTGCATGTGTTGCATCGACATTGGAGGAGATGGAATGGAATGCGCAAGGCAAAGGTATAACCTAGGGCATTTCATTTCACCGGTCATAGGTGTGTAGAGAAGTTGATGACCGGGTTTAGGATAGATGGCCATACTATCAAGAGGGGCAAACTTGTTTGAATATCAGTCATCCAGTGCCACTCGAGTGATCTAACTTTGCATCGTCACTAGGATCAAGTGGCGTGGCAAGTTGAGTGGCTAACCCTTCAAAATGTTTGTGAAAATATGCTAACACACATGCACAAAGGTGATACCCATTGTGTTTAGCACTTTGGAGCAAGGGTTCAAAACTTCACTGGCGCCCTGTACAGAAAAGACAGGTTTCACAGAGTGCACCGGACGCTGGCCTCAACTGAATCGGCGCGTTCAGTCAGTGGAAGCAGTGAAGACGCTGGCGTCGGTCTTCGATCGGACGCTGGGTCACTTCACGACCGGACGCTGGCGGGGTGTGTCCAGTCCCACTAATGTGGCAGCATAGAGAAGAGGAGAAAGGACCAGACACTGATGCTGCATCCGATCGTGACTGACCGGACGTGTCCGGTCATGAATTTTCACCTCTGGAAGCTTACTGGAAGTAATCGGACGCTAGGGTCCTGTGTCCGGTCGGGCGTGACCGGACACGTCCGGTCGCGACTGGAACCTTACTAGAAGTGACCAGATGCTGGGGTCCTGTGTCCGGTCATGGCACTATGCTGCGTTCGGTCAAAACTTAACTGTTGAGATCGAGCGCTCAGTATTTGAAGCCAGGGATGATGTGGCAGCCATCCGTTGACCGGACGTTGGCAGGGTGCCTCTAGTCGATCTAACCAGAGCGTCCGGTCACCCCGAGCTATGCCCAGTGAAGGGGTACAATGGCTCTATTTTCGTGGGGGCTATAAATAAAAGGGGGTCTTGGCCTTGGGCTATTTTGCTAAGCACACTAGAGCCTTAGTGGCTTATGTGGTGATGCTTGGGAGCCCTCTAACTCACTCTAGCTTGATAGTGATCATCCGATTGAGTGAGTGAGTGATTCTAGTGCGATTGCATCGTGAGGTTGCATCGAGTGGCACTAGGTGATCGAGTTGCAAGCTGGTGGTGCTTGATACTCTTGGAGGTTGCCACCTCCTAGATGGCTTGGTGGTGGTCTCCGTCGAAGCCCGCAAGAAGCTTGTGCGGTGCTCCAGAGAAGAGCTTTGTGAGGAACATTGTGCTCGCCCTGCGGGAGACATGAAGAGCAACTCTAGTTGAGCGTGTCATTGAGCTACCCTCACTTTTGGGGTAGGTTCTTATGGTGCCCGACGTGCGGGCTTGGTAGGTGATGCCAATTAGTTGTCGAACCACCAAGTGAGCGGTCGACACAACGGGGACGTAGCATGTTGGCAAACACATGAACCTCGGGAGAAAATCACCGTGTCAACATTGTTCTTCCAATTAGTTTGCAATCCCCTTACACAAGCTTGAAATTACTTTCATATACATTGTGCTTGTGTAGTTGCTCTTGTAATTAGTTATCTTGTGTAGCTCACTAGTTACCTTATTGCTTGTGTAGCATAGAAGTAGCACCCTTGCGTGGCTAATTTGGTTTGTGTAACTTTGTTAGTCACATTGCTTTGTTTGTGTAGCTAAGTTTTTGCGCTCTTTAATTTGGCATTGGTTGCCTTGTTATTGAGCATTGCTAGTGAGCTTAGGTGGGTTTGTGCTTTTGCTTACTAGCATGTGTAGGAGCTCCCTCGTTGCTTGAAGTACTAGTGGCATAGGTTTGTGTGACCTTGCTTCTAGAATTGGTAAGGTGAGCTCTAGCTAGCCCGACACCTTAGTTGCTTAATTAGGATCATCGCAAGGTGCTAGAGAACATAGATAGAGGGGTGTAGTCTTGGCTAAACTGATTATTTTAATTCCGTACTTGTTTCGGTTAGCCAATGCGATTAATTTTAGAAAAGGACTATTCACCCCCCTCTAGTCCGCCATCTCGACCTTACACCCCCATGCTGTGACCCCACCGACGGCGAGGTCGAGTTTGTCCTCCTCATCATCGTTTTCCTTGGATAACCAGCGGGAGTTCCATGAGCTCGTCCGCACGGTGGACAAGGCCCGCAAGCGCTACTCCGACGCCACCCACGAGGTGGGTCAGCTAGAGCGCTGCCTCGATGCTGTCGGGGTGGCGCTCGCCACCTCGGAGAGGGAGACTGTCGCCGCACAAGCGGCGACCACCGATGCCCAGGCCTGTATCGTGGGTGAGGGTTCTCTCCGTCTTATCGTCCTATCAGACATCCGCAGCTTCTGATCTTCTCATCGTCTTGTTGCCTACACTGGAGGAGCAGCTGTCGGCCTCTCGCCACGAGATAGAGGACGCCCGCCTCTAGGAGTTTCTCCTGATGGAGGACAACGAGTGGGCTATGGTCATGGGAATCCGATAGGGAGCCGGCATCACCCTCGTCTCCATGCAGATCTGCACCGGCCAGGACTTCCATCGGGTGGAGCCCGGGTTCCTAGGCCACGCCGGGCAGGCGGATCGTGCAGAGCTGGTCGGTGACTTTGCCGCCACCGCGGCCACTATCGTGGCCACCGTGAATGTGGAGGACATCCTTCGCGGTAGTGACCAAGGGCCTTAGGTTGTACCTAGGGCCTTTTTATAAAGAAATCTACTCAACTTGTGTTTCTTGTTTTCTTTTCTTTTGTGCACCACCGTCTTGCCGTGCATGCTGATGATCTGATCGTTTGAATGCTGTAGTCGCGTGACCTTGCCTGGGGATCGACCTGCGAGGCTTAGCCCAATGCAACTCCGTTTTCATGACTAAAGTGTCGTAGGACAGATCCGGTGGCATCGCGCCCCCGTCAACCTCTTTTCTTTATGTCGACCTGCCCGAGGGGAATGGCCTGAAGTCCGGGTATAACTCTGTGGAACGGAGCACCGGATGGCCGCATCGCCGTTGGCGATGGTCCCACTGCGTCGTAGGTCTAAGCGTAGAGGAGGTTGAGACTGCTCCCGCCATCCATGAGGACACTAGACAGGCAGGTCTTGCCGATGATTGGGGTCGACGACAAGGGGAAAACGTCCGGTTGCGAAATGTGGTCGAGGTGATCCTTTCTATCAAAAGTGATCGTAGTCTCCGACCATTTCAGGAAAGCCAGGATGGCATCGCTAGGGTGGCCGTGTTGATCTCCCTGTTCATGAGCTTTTGTCAGCGTTTGGACTCGTGCGTCGCTGGCCCACCAATGATTATGAGGCACCCTTTTGGGTCAAGAGACGCATCCCTCTTTCCCTCTTCGCCGGTGAATCCAGATGGCGTGCCCATGCCGGTTGCCTTGTAGTCGCCCTTGAAATAACGATTGATGAGGTCGCACTCTTCAAGGGTGTGTTTGACCGGGTAGTCGTGGTTGCGGCACGTCAACTTGACTATCTTGTAAAAACTGACATGGTTGAGCTTACCGGTAGTCTTCTGCTTGTGCGGTGCTTGTGGACCCTGTAGACCACCACGATGCCTCCAGCTATCCTTCTTGCCTTTCTCGCCGTCGTAGAAGAAGCCGGCCACAGTCTAGGGCAGCACCTTACGGTTGTTGGAGACGAGGTGATTTCAGGAGCGACAGACACATTTGGAGCACAACAAGGAGCGGGCAGGGAGGCGGCGGAGGATCTCTAGAACAACATCCTCTGTGTGGCTAGCCTGTGCGTTCCTGTTGTTGAGGGCCGCGTCCATTTCGAAGAGCCTGCGATTGTCATTGTGCAGTAGGATGAGAGCTTCCTTAGTAATGAGATCACTAAAGAGGAAAATAATCTGAGAAAGATCCATCAGTGTAGTGCGAAAGCATTACCCTTGCCTTTGGATCTAGTAGCGGCGTGGCGCGGTGTGAGGCATGCAATGGTTCACACAAATTGCGAGAGGAACAATGCGCCGGCCGTGTGTGAGGTGGCGGTGGCGCTACGCGAGGCGTACAATGGTTCACATAAACTGGGAGAGAGGAACAATGCGCCAACCTTGAAGATGGAGAAGTGGAATGGTGATGCAACTGTGTTGTGTGTAGTTGGGAAAAAACTCGCTCAATTTACTACCGCTGGTAGACCAAATGGTCGTGTAGGGCGGGCAGCCATAACACGTATCCCAGTCGGCTCGGTTTTTCATATGACTGAGAAAATACCACTGTAAATGTGTAGGAATTAGGAACCAATCTCTAAGTTTCTGTTGATATTAATGACCACTATGTCAGAATACCCTATCAATGCCGGTTCAAAATACCCCATCACTGTCGGATTTGGAACCGGCACAACCATACCGGCAGTGATGTGGGTAAGCTATCACTGTCCTCCTACAAACCAGCAGTGTTCTTCAACTTCACTGTCGGTTCTTTACACAACCGGCAGTGTTCATTTCCACCAACACTGTCGGTTTATAAGACCACCCGGTAGAGTTCAGTTTCACTAACACTGTTAGTTTGTGTTTCAACCGGTAGTGTTATTGTAAGAATCACTGCCGGTTTATGGTTCGAGCCGGCAGTGACATCACTACCGGTTTTGTTGCTAACCGACAGTGATGTTTACGACAACACTGCCGGTTTTCTGCTAACCGGCAGTGATGTCACATTCACATTTTATTATTTTATAATTGATTTTAATTTATATTTTTTCGTGGAATTGAGTTTCATCTTATATACGCTACGTAGACGAAAGGTCCATCAATATTAAACATTACAAATGTTACGGTTATAATTCAAATGTTCTTATCCAGATCTTGATCCCTCAAAATAAAAAGAAATGTTCTCGGACTTCACAGATTGTGCAATGCTTCTTGGACTTCTTAAAATAATCTGGCGAGCCGCTCTGGGCCATACTGGTCCTTGTACTTCACGGATTGTGCAATGGAAAATACTCCATCTTTTTCCAATACCTCGGCTAAGATGAATTTTGCTAGCTCCGATTGTAGTGCGATGATCTCCATGTCTAGCAGCCTTTCATGCTTATATTTCTTGCGCTGTCGTTCAAAAAAGATGATATCCAAAGAGGAACAGTAAATCATTTTGTTGAATTATTAACAGATATAAATGAAATGGGGATTATACACACCAACTTATCGGCTTCTTTCGATTTCCCACCGATGTAGCGAAGCATTGCCCACATTACATAAAACCCGCATTCATTGTTTCCCGCCGGCTATGACAGGTACTTCCCCACCATTTCGACAACCTTGAATGGGACCGGCGTCCCACCGATATGTCTTCTTCGGACACTGAGCAACATTAAAAGGAGAAACATTAGAAAGCGGTATGTGTGATTAGAAAATAATATGTTATTAGGATCGCTTACTAATTCAGCACTACCACCAGTGCATCGAGATGATGAAATGGTTTTTTCTTTGAGTCCCACACCTCGAGCAGATTTTTGGCAAGATTAACACAAACGAAGACAAAATGGTTGCTGCAATCACAGAATCCCAATTATCGAATAATCTTAACAAAAAAAGAAGCATAAAATTAAAAGCCGAGAACACATACTCGCAGTTGTAGGCTAGAAGTATGTGGGTTTTCTTGTTCATCGTGAATTCGTCGAAAACAGCAATCAATCTCGGTTTCAGGTCTTCCACGTCACATCCATAGAGGCCTAGACATGTCCTTTCATTGACTTGCATGGGGTCCAAGAAGCCTATGTAATCCCATTTGCTTTTTAGAATGCAAAATTGTGCTATACACCTACATAAAATCATGGGAAGTGCTCAAAAGTTAACAATTTATGTCTCGAGAGAGTAGTTAATTGTAATATCGTGCGTGTAGGGTACTTACATAGTCCACAGCATCAACATTTGAACATCGAGAGAGTGTTTCTGATATACCTAGAACAAGCACTCCCACTCGACATCGAACTTCTCTTCTTCAGGATATTGGAAAACATGTGGCGAACGGATAATAACCTCAAAACCAAAGTCGTCTGTCTCTGTTGCTTGAGCCATGTAATATTCATGTAACTGGCGCGTATATGTTGTTAGATTTTTATACTCATGATTGGGAACCAAAAGATTGCCCCTTTCATACTTCATTGCCGGTGTTCCCGTCCCTTGTACATCATAATAGATGTTTGCGGCCTCTTCCATGGTTAAATCAGGGTTGTCTTCGACTAACTTCATAATGTTCCTTAAATCTTTATTGTGTATTTCTTTGTCTCTTATTGTAGCGTATTTATTTTGTGTTTACCTTTTGAATTCGGACTTCAACAAAAACGGAGGCAGTGAGGCACATAGATTGAAGAAACTAACACAATCTTCCTTCGAGATGTGTGCTGTAAATTTTTCTTTCATCAAGGTGGTAACACTGCCACTGAACGGCCTTTTTCTTTATTGTTGGTCCACTTTGGGAGCATTAGCGATCAAATCCAAGGACCTTTTCTATGACTGCGTGGATGTCCTTGATCTTGTTTTGGGCTGAGGTGGAGGAGGAGGATGACGACGAGAATTCTATTTTTTGGGCGCTGATGAAGATGGAGGAGGAGGAGGAGGAGTCTCTTTTCTCAGGGCTGATGAAGATGGAGTCGGACGAGGAGGAATAGAAGGAGACCTCTGTCTTCTCGGGGGTGATGGCTCCGGATGAGGAGGGGAGTGATCTCTGTTGGGAGATGGTGAGTGATCATCGTGGGTGGGCAAAGACTCGCAGTCATCCTCATCATTAGAGGACAATTGGTGGTCAAGCTTAATGAAGCGCTTACGCCAGGCCACTTGAGAGCCCTTGTTATGACCAAGTTTTGGCCTGTCTTCCACTACGGGGTACTCAATTGGTATCTTGTTATACTTCTTATCAAGTATTCTGTCAATGGTAATGCGAGCGTACCCTAGTGGAATTGGGCGGCCATTAATTGTCCTGTCTCCCACAGGCCAGGCCTGGCCGAGCGCCACCTTGTCCTTTGTCTATTCCTGACGGATGTACAACTTGACATTGATGGGTTCAGTGATGTCATCGACTGGATGAGGCACATTCGCCTCTTCTTCGTCGAGCGGGGTCGATCCGTAACTGTTGCGACCCCTAAACTGTGGGCTAAAGGCAGTAGGAGTAGGGTTTTGTGGTACTACTAACCCCATGGATAGCAAAATTTGCTCGACTCACGCATCAATGGTCGCCTCAATCCATGCTTCCATTATATCTTCCATCTCTTTTAGTCTCCTCAAATACTCTGCCTCCTGTTCCGCTCCACCCCTCGAGCAGCTCTGGTAAGTGTTAGATTCTTGGGGGAATGCTAGTTTCCAAGGAACAACACCGGTTCCTCTAGTGCGACTAGGGTGCTCTTTGGTTCCGAGTGCTTGGGTGAGCACGTCTTTCTCCCTATTAGAAGTGCGAGACCCTCGCCTCACCTCCTCAGTTACCTGGGAGATCCTCTGGATGAGTTCGCTCATGGGTTGATTTGAGGAGCTAAATCTCCCGTCCTTGGCGTGCTATACATTCCTCCCCATACAGTATATTACCGATCTGGGCTCCCAATCAGCGGTCTCAACCTGAACACCTTCCTCAGCAAGGCGATCTATCTTTTGAAGTTCTGCTTCAAATTCTGGAATCTTTTTGGCGTAGCCACGAGAGCCAAGATGATGAGGATTTGTCGCTTTCTGCGAATTCTCCTTATTCTTTCTGCTCAGTTCTAAGTACTTCTTGGATAACCTGTATTCCTTGAAATCCTGCTAGAAGTCCTTCTGCTTGCTAAACTATCCACCATCGAAATCTGGCTCTTTATTTTGGAGGACAAAATTCTTGTACAATGTCCCCTTGAAATTCTTGAAGCATGTCCCCATGATTTCTTTTTCTTTTTTCTTGACTAACTCCCTGTCATACTAGGCTAGGAAAGTGAAATACTCTAGGATCTTGACATCCCATATGTAATCCTTCTCGCTTTCAGGAACCCTCCACCGGTCATCATCTTTCCCAATCCACTTCATGTACTTAATCATGATGAAGTCCCTAACAAGTAACCCGAGGATAGTCTTGTATTTGGTCAAAGTTATAGGCGGTGAGAGTGGATCCCCGAATTCATCAAACTCAGTAATGTGCTAGTGTGCATTCCTACCAACAGGAATCTTTGACACGCCTCGCTTGGATCTGGCCTTCCTGCTACCCGAACCCTCTGGCTCCTCGGACGGTGGAGGCTCCTGCTAGAGACACCAAGTAAGCTATGACCCTCTCAATTGATTAGCATGTGTGGCTACATAGTAACATGATACCAAAGTTACCTGGCCATCTTCGTCATTTTGACCCAGATCGAGTAGGCCGGACGGGGTCCATGGCTGCTCGTTCTCACTGACCTGATTGACACCGTCACCGTTTGTTTGATCATGCGGCTCTCCCATCCCCGATATCAATCACTTCTTGTTGCCGATCTATTCTTCGGCAACGGGGTAACAGGCGACAATGAGTCATGGCTGTGACATGATCGTGGTTAGTTTTGGCCACGGACAACTACTAATAGCATATGTTCATATATATATATAATATGTTTAATGCAAAGTCTAACAATAAGTCCACATACAACAAAGTCAAATAATAGCATATGTTCACCTAGAACAAATTCATTGTATGATTGACCACATACAATAAAGTCCACCTATTGTTCTACGAAACTAAGCCTATATCAACTTCCAAATAAGAAAAGCGATGACCATAGCCATAAATAAAAGCATGACATCTTTCCAAGACCAAGGAGCAATTCTCCTAATCTTCACATCTCCGGTGGGTGGCTTCTCTTCGATCTCCAGTGCCAGCGGATGGCCATGGTTTGCATTCATTGGACCATAGTAGGCCGGTTGCTCATGGTTTGCAAGGTAGGCCGGATGACTATAGTAGGCCCTCAAAGCTTCAACTTCTGTGTTGTATTTTTTGTGCAAATTACCAAGGTAGCGATTGACTTGAGCATAGCAATCTTCCCAAGTTCGATAAATCCCAGGCATGTGACCAAAATGCACTACATACCATGTCATGGTTGCCTATACATTTAAGTAAATTAGGCATGTGGTAAGTGGTAATGGTAACTCACTGAACAAGAGTTATTATTCAAGTTATATGGCCAAACTAAATCTATTTAATGTTCTTTATCCTTGACATGATAAAAAATTACCTCAATAATGGGACTGTTTATTATTCGGAGATCAATGTGGTTTAGTAATCATACTTGCTGCTGCTGCCGAGCCAATTTTAAAAGTTGTTTTTAACTTTTTTTCTAGAACAAACATCTATAGATGCCTTTTTTTAAGCATGCTATACATTCCATCAAAATCAATTGACACTCTACTTATAGCGATTACACCTGTACACATTTGACAAGAATCCGTCATTGCTTAAGCAAGAGCAAAAATTCTTATCTAACTCTTACACAAACAGAACACTCCCTACCGTCACAAATAAGACGTCCACAGTCATTAACGTGTATCTTTGACTGCTAGTTTCCATTGCTTGCAATAATTACAAAGTATAGAGATATCATAATATTATGCAACTACTATTCAAGACATATATGCTCATATCATTATCACATATTCAATCTAACTATGTCAAGAGGTGTTGATGATCAATGTTTAAATACTTAGACTGCACATAGCGCAAAAGGTCACTTATCTGTGACTCGAGGGAATAACTTGTTGCGACAACATGCAAATAACACCAATGATTCTTAAACAGTTTAGGGCCATGATTACTAGGTCCTCAACAAATCAGTAGGTAGCATAATCTCTTCAGGGAAAAACTAACTGGTTTATGTAACAGCATGTACATATAAGGATAGCTAAACCAAGGAGTAACAGCATGTAACTCAATCGAATAGGAATCGGCTGCTATTGGGAAGACAACAACCGTGGGGCATTTCATCAAACACTTAGCGGGCAGTGAGCCATGCACTCACCGTGGGGGTGGAAAAGCAGCTGTCCGCGCGCTCCTGAAATCCTCGGCGGTGGGAGTGCAGGCGTGGAGGAGGAGGGGCACGGGCGGTGTCGTGGACGAGGAACGAGGGCACGAACGGCGCGGTGCTCCGGCGTGAGGCGGTGGATGGCGTGGGGAGTGCTCCAGCGTGGGGCGGTGCACGGGCGTTGGCGTCGAAGAAGAGGAGCGTGGGGTTGGGAACGGAGGCGCGGGGGCGGTGGACGGGTGCTCCGGCGTGGGGCGGTGCACGGGCGTCGGCGTCGAATAAGAGGAGCGCGGGGCTGGGAACGGTTGGCGCAGGGTTGAAATGAATTTGGATAATTTCAAGCCGCGCCGGGCTTTTATACCAGTAGCTCATCACTGCCGGTTCTAATTATAAACTGATAGTGATGGGGGTACATCACTGCCGGTTGTAAGTCTAAACCGACAGTGATGGGGGTACATCACTGTCGGGCCCTTTTTTAAACCGACAGTGATTGCCGTGTAGCGGTTACAGCATAAGTAAGTTATCTTTTCCACTTTTATCGAATACATCCTACTAGCTCAACGGTTAAGACCCCGCAACTTAGCCCCCAATACCCGTGTTCGAATCCCAAGCGAACCAATTTTTTTGGTTTTAATTTTATAATTTATTAAGCGGTCTAAAGGTCAAAAAGAAAAAATAAATAAACATTGGCACACATCCTATACTAGCACAGCGGTTAAGTCTCTAAACTCTGCAGCCCGAGACTCAAGCTCAAACTCGAGGGCTGGCACAATTTTTTTTAATTTTTTATATATCATTGTCGGTTTCTTCTCATCACTGTCGATTTTTTGAAACCGACAGTGATGTTTATATATATTAAAAAAATTCTTTTATATACTGAATAAATAGAAGCATATGTATTCCTATGTCAAAATGGCTTGAAATTTTTTTTCGCAAGCTTGTACACCCAAATTAAGATCCCACACAGGATCTTAGGTTTTTCTAATCATTTTTTTTATTTATTATATTTTTCTGTGTGTTGAATGAGACAAAAAATGGTGAATTTCATCTTGTTCCCAATAGATTGTTTGCATCCACCTCCACAAAATTCTTATCCCTAGGGCACATTAGAGCCTATGTAAAAGTTTGGCACCATTCCGGATCTATTCGTGGGTAGACTTAGTTCAACCTATAATTAATCGGTGTCGTCGCGCGGAAATTCAATTAAACCTCAGAAAGTAGCAAACCATCTCCGAAAAATCCCAAACTAGGTGTTTCCTTCACACGTGGCACGTGCAAGCCTAAGAAAAAGTTTGAGACCAATACGACACCGGAATGCGTATGAACCACAGAAACCTTGATAACCTATGTGTATAGTCATGTTTCGATGAAAGGGCACATGTACCTCTGTGAAGCATGTATACTCCGCCTATTTCGGAATGGCTTGATTTTTTTTACAAGCATGTACACCCAAATTAAGACCCCACACAGGATCTGAGGTTTTTATGATCATTTTTTTATTTATTATATTTTTCTCTATGCCGAACGAGACAAAAGAGGGTGAATTTCATCTTGGACCAAATAGATTTTTTCATCCACCTCCACAAAATTCTTATCCCTAGGGCACATTAGAGCCTGTGTAAAAGTTTGGCACCATTCCGGATCTTTTCGTGGGTATACTCGGTTCAACCTATAATTAAACGGTGTCGTCGCGTGGAAATTCAATTAAACCTCAGAAAGTAGCAAACCATCTCTGGAAAATCCCAAACTTGGTGTTTCCTTCACACGTGGCACATGCAAGCCTAAGAATAATTTTTAGACCAATACGACACCGAAATGCATATGAACCACAAGAAACCTTGATAACCTATGTGTATAGTCATGGTTCGATGGAAAGGCAAATGTACCTCTGCGTCATAGGGCCATAGTTGAACTTGAGTTCTCTCATGTTCACTAGCCTCTTCGGGTTCGCACAGTAGCCCGTTGGGACTTTGAGTTCATTGAAGAAATAAATAAGCGCACGCTTTTCTTCCTTCTTCAATGTCCATGATGCAACCGGAAGTTCGAACTGGCCATTCTCCAGCTCCACGAGATGCAGCTCCTTCCTGATTCCCAAGTGTTGCATGTCTAGGCGTGTGGCTAATGAATCCTTCGATGTCCCCCCGGTGTCCATCAAGGTGTTAAGAGTGTTAGCGCACACGTTTTTAGTGATATGCATGGGATCAAGACTGTGGCGTACACTCAGAAATGGCCAGTAAGGTAGTTTCCAGAAAACCAATTTTTTCTTCCAAATGCTCCCATCAGGCGCTGCTACTGCATTGTGCCCCTTCCCAAGGACAACCTCCAGTTTGTTGAGTTCTCGAAGTATCGCAGGCCCATCTTGATATTTTGGAGCTAAGCGTTTCTCAATAGTACCGTTGAAATCTTTTCTGTTCTTGCGGTAAGGGTGATCCTTAGGTAGGAACCTACGGTGTGCCATATAAACTATCTTTGAGTTATTTGGCAGATTTACCGCATCGGTGCAGTCCAAACACTCGACACATCCAGTATAGCCTTTTGTCTTCTCTCTAGACAACGAACCTCGACCTGGCAGGTCAGTGATTGTAGCGATAAGTACTCCCTTGATCATGACATGTTCCTTTTTGTACTCGTCCCAAACATCTGGCACACCCTTTTCAAACATCTCCACTAGTTCATCGATCACTGGTTCTAGAAACACATCGATGTCATTCCTAGGTTTTCTTGGCCCTTGTATCAGTAGTGGCATCTGGATGTACGACCGCTTCATACAGACCCAAGGTGGAAGGTTGTATATACAGAGCATCACTGGCCAGGTGCTATGATTGCTTCTAACCTGGTCGAAAGGATTCATCCCATCTGTGCTCAAAGCAAACCAAAGGTGCCTTACCTCTCCACCGATGTCCTTATAGAACATAGTATTGACAGTCCTCCAGTCATGCCCATCGGCGGGGTGCCTCATCATTGTATCTTTCTTACGCTCTTCGCCATGCCAGCGCAACAGCTTGGCTGACTTTGCACATGCAAACAGCCTATGCACCCTGGGAGCTATAGGGAAATACCAAACGACCTTTACAGGACCTCCTCTGGTCTTGGTACCCTCATCTGACGGCCCTTCCTTGTACCGTGGAGCTTCACACTTGGGGCACTTGTCCAAGTCTTTGTACTTTTCTCCATGGTACAATATGCAATCATTGGAACACACGTGGATTTTTTCAACCTCGAGGCCGATGGGGCAGATCATTTGCTTGGCCAAGTATGTCTTTTATGGCAACTCGTTTTTTTCTAGGAGCATTTTCCTTATTACACCTAACAACTGATCGAAGCCTTTATCGCTCAATCCGTTTGTCGATTTGAACTCTAATAGCATGATGTCGGCTTCCAGTTTGCTCATTGGACAATTCCTATACAATGATGTTTTGCCATCTTGTCTCATTTTCTTTAGCTTTCTCAGCTGTCTTTCACTAAGACATCCGGTCTCTACATTACGTAGCAGCTGAGAAATGTCATCGTTATCCTCGGTGTCGTCAGCTAGCGTATTCCTAAACACATTATTAACTGTGGGCATAGGTTCCGTGTTGACACCGGGTTCCTCGTCAGCATCGTGGATGGCTACGTCAGGCATGTCCACATCGTCATCGTTTTCATGTAGAATATTCACACCAACCTCGCCATGCATAGTCCATATCGTATAGTTTGACATGAACCCCCTGGTAATCAAGTGTGGTCATATAGACTCAATTTCATGAAAGTTCCTATGATTCTTATAATCTTTGCATGGGCAGAAGACAGGGTTCCCATTCCCAGCATGGGCTTTGGCATCGGTGATAAATTGGCTGACGCCATGCATGTACCGCTTGTCCGTTCGGGACAGATGCATCCACTCTCGATCCATCCCTGCACAAAAAAAATACTGAGACAGTAATTACAAATAATTAATAAGAAATCGAGCTTCATGAACAACAATTGTAGCTCGAAAGTACCATTTTTGGAAAACATTATTGTACACTAATTATTGAAAAATTGAAATTAGTAGCCCCGCCATGTAAATTGAAAATCATAGTAAAAAACAATTATTGCACAATATTGAAGAACAACTATTCTACTCTACTTCTAAGAACTAATTATAGCATCACATACTAACAATGATGATCTTGACAACCATGGAATAATTAGCTAGGAATTTAAATGTATTCATAGACACCAACCTTTTGGATGATGGATTCACCACAATTTGAGCCTTGCACAAATGTCCAATTGGAAAAGTGCTCTTTAGAATGGAGAAAGAACTAGAATGAGAATCAAGTAATGTAGCTATCAAAACGAAGCTAATTAAGCAACAAAATCAAAGGAGTGGATGTTTGTTACTAACCTTAAAGCAAAAAGATCAAGCCATTCTTCAAAATCCAAGCACTAGCTTCATGGTGAAGAACAGCCGCAATGGAGGGAAGGGTCCAAACGCGCGCCTCTATTCTCGGGATGGAAGAGAGGAGGAAGGAGAGGACGGCTGCAGCCTTTTTGTGTTGTAGGCTTATCACCGTCGGTTCTTGGCTAGAACCGACAGTGATAGAGCACAATCACTGTCGGCTCTTGGCTTAAACCGGCAGTGATGAGTGCCCGCCAAAACACTGTCGGTTCAAGCCACAAATCGGCAGTGATGTGGTCCTTCACTGCCGGTTTTAGCCCATCCAAAATTATTTTTTCATTTTCAAGCTCATAATCGGCAGTGAAGGTACATCACTGCCGGTTCTCACAAATCCGGCAGTGATGATGCCGGCAGTGATGTGCAAATCTGGCGTAGTGGACGTCATTTGCCTTCAGTTATTCTTTTGTCAGTGTACTTCAGAAATTTACTTAGCCAAGAACAACGAAAAACTTTTTGATTCTATGATGCAAATACAGCATCCAATGGGAAGTTAACTGCAGCAATTTACTTAGCTTGGGCTCTATAAGATATATTTCAGAAAGCATATTTTAGTAACGACTTGGCTCGAATAACTTTAAACTCCCTGCATGTGTAACTTATTAACCCTGGGTCTTTGGCTATTTGCTTATATTCATTTTTTGTTTGTTTGTTTGTCTATGGGAACTTAACTGCAAATACTAACCTGACATAGCTTTCAAATACACTTTATTATCTGCATCCAATTAACTTATTTTCCTTTGAACTTTACAGCTATTTCATTTGTTCATACCTTTTTGTTTGATTTTCTATGAAAAGTGTATCTGGTTGGATTTGTTTGACCTCTTGATGTTTATATACAGGTTAGTGAAGCTAGCCTGTAAAGGCATCAAGTAAAGAGCAGATCACTTCAGGTAATCCAGCATTGGCCAACAACGAGGTGCTGACCAAAGAAACACATTAGGAGATTACTCAGTACCATCTTAATGACACACAAGGCCCACTAGTTTCTTCTTCAGACGAAGATCAGCAATGGCCAGGGTAGACTCCCTCTCACTTGCCATGCCAAAGCCCTCATTGCTTGTTCTATAAAAATCATTTTAGCTCATGTTTGGTAGTTCTTGCATTATAGTACGAAGGTACACTCAAGGACATGTTGATAGCACAAAGGTGAATATCCCTTTTTTCTCTCTGAATCCTACATTACTTTGGTAATGACATGCTCTATTTGCTTTGGTGCCTCCCAAATCTTTGGAGTGGCAGAATTCTTATGGGTTGGTTGAAAAGAGATAATTCTGGTTCTATGTTGCTTAATTCTTATGGGTTGGTTGTGTAGAGAAGTAGCAATCCATGTGCAAGCATTGTTTTTATCAAATTAATGAAATGTATTATCTGTCTATAACCTATGCTTTCCAATAGCTTATTTTATATACTTGCTTTATTTCAGAACACTACCTTCCTGCTTCCTGATAAAGTGGGAGACAAAAGCTTCGTCTGCAGATGCCCAAACTTTTTGCAGAGAAGAGATATTCAAAACAGAATAAGGATTTTCATGCAAGCCATAGATTTGCTTAAAAACTGTTAGTGAAATTTCAGTATTGAGCTTTTGGTGTTAGTGAGCTAAGCTTTTGGAAACAAATGGTGGATGTATGACTTTTGTTCATAGGAAATAGGATAGGATGTAGAGGTAGAGGTGTTTTTTTTTGACGCAGAGGTAGAGGTGCTGATGGCTTGCTCATGCACAAACTTCATGTATGCATGAATGAACCAGTGTCAATGTATTATGCTCATATTAATCAATGTCCATGTTTGCATGGTTAATGTATACTGTAATGAATGTTTGTGCATTGATAACATACAATTTTGGGGTCATTATGTATTGATTAGCAACATATATTTTGTCTCTGTGTGAATGGTTCGCGTCGGACTGTTAGTTGTTAAAAGTATTTATAGCCTCAAACTATGTGTCGGTATATATAGCTCCTAAGGCGTCTGATAGTCGGTCGCTAAAAACATGTTGGTCGGCATAGGCTATACCGACGCCACTTTCAGCGTCTTCAAGTAAGTGTCGACATAGATCTATACCGACCGATGGAACATCGCTATATCGACCTATACCGACCGACCGTACGTCACTATTCTGAGGCTGTGGTGTAGTGTTGGTTTCAGTTGTTTCATTAGTTCGGTTTTAAGTGGTCTGAGCCCGTAGGTACCAAATCATTCCAATCAAATGGTTCGCAGGCAAGCAAACCCGACACAGGCCACCGCTACTTGGCCACAAACTCTTGCCTCCAGTTCTCCTAGCGCCGCCTCCACCTCATCTGCTCTCGCTGCCTTGTTTCCAGCTCTGCCGTGGATTCCGCCCTCTCACACTCCACTTCTCCCCTGGATCAACAATTTAAGTGAACACAAATAGCTGAAGTGCCAAATAGGCACACTAAAATTCTAGTGAGTCAATCCTAATCTTTCTCAATGCTAACAAAGTCCTAACCCTTAAGATTCTAAAGACGTGGTTGCGAGATGGAATGTTTACTGAAGTTTTCAACAGAGCTGTATTTTTTTTTCATGTCACACTGTTCTACTGCGGTTTCTTCTCAAGCACTGTGTTCTACTTCAGTTTCAACATTGGTCTAGATCTAGTGATCCATGGTAATCGTGCCATAGAGCTGTTCAGTCCAAATGGTGCTTTGAGCTTAAATCAAAGCAATGGGGTGTATGCTGCCATGCCTCATCAAGTTTCTGTTTATACAGTTCAATCTAAAGAGCATTTTGATGGTGTCGCTCCACGAGAAGTGTCACCTATTGGACTGAAGCAAGGGTATCATATCATTCAGTTTGGAAACCAAAACAAATTATTTGCTTATCAGTTACATAAATTCACTGCTCATATGTCTTTTTTTTCTTATAGTAGGTGTGATAATTCACTTTCTCTTAGCAATAAGGGTTTTTATCCCGTTTCCTATGTTTTTTTTCTCTGAAAATAAACTAATTTATGTGAAATTCTTACATGACTCATGTGAAATTCTTCATGCGTTTCAAAAGGGGCCCTAAACATTCAGATTCAACCAAAAAAAGTTGTTCATCTTGTATCATCCCACCTTTTTCCTTCAAATAACCATTTTTCCATCGTGTACATGTGTTTCACTAGTAAGATTTCTCCCAATTTACCACACAAAATTTAGGGTTCTCTTCGTTGCTACCCTATTTGAGATGTGCCAGCTAGGAGCAAAGCCAGAGATTCGCAAGGGTTCTTAATTTGGTTACTACCTAGCATGAGCCATGATGATCAGCTCATGCTCATTACGCGTGAGCGATCATCTCCACCATCTAATCATTTTTCCACTTGATATTGTTAACTACACCATCTACTTGCTCACCTTGGATCTCCTAGCTCAAAAATCCAATTCTGCTCTATTCATTGTCAATGTCACAAAAATAGTCTTAAAGTTTTTTGCCATTTCCCTCTGGCCTCCTATTCCACTGAGGCAATGTAAGCACCTTTCTGACTCTTGCCATTTGCTCTTGTTTTCCATCTAATTGCTCCTTTGCTACTGCTGGGTATGCCACTGTTAACAGGCAGCACTATACAGAGCACATGCCAATAATGATGGAATATTTGGTAGGTGTATATGTTAAAATTATGCATTGCTCTGTAGATCACATATCCTATATCTATGTTGCTTAGTATCTCTATGTGGCACGTCTATGGAATCTAAATCCAAGACATAAAAGTAACATGTTTGACTGGAAAAAAAGTTTTGTCGAGGAATTATGGGCATGATAAAATCATACATGGTGGAAAGCATGTACGTATATTACACTAACTGACATTGATTCATATATTAAGTAATGATCCCCTGATCAAACATCTTATAGGCATAATGTTACACATAGTGCATTAAGCAACAACTAGGTGAGATTCTACTTAGCAAACAGGCTGACTGAACTGAAACTAGATATGAAAGGAAATCAAAGCCACCAATAAAGAGAGGAGGGCATGTCTCCTGGCAGCCATGAAAGCAGAGCAGTGAAGAGGTCTATCTGACGGTTACAATGGCTTTGTGACCACTGTAGGGAAAAACGGACACAATGACACTACTGTACACCATGTTGGCAGTCTTTATATCTGATTGCTGCAGACCAATGTCAATGACCATTAGAAGAAATAAAAAGGCACCATAATTAATGGTGAAAAGGACCATATGGTAAATTCTTTCACAGTGGCATCCTTAGTTACTGTAAAGTTGCAGAGGTGCATCAATTTACTTGAATGGTATGGTACTTAAAATGATGTTCCCAAAAGTGAACGACGACACAGTGAACGATTGATGTGGCGATTAAGGCATGATAAGTTTATCTTGCAAAGCCATTAGCCAAAAAAGAAGCAACTAATTTGTGATGCAAGGTAAAGTACACTGGCATAACAGGGCATTTGGTTCCTACAGACAAAGTCAGAAAACACAACTGCATAAATGTTGCGATGTTCCATTTACCTTTAATAATCTACTAGGGTCATCAACGGCCTGGTACTTCTCACTTCTACATGGAGTTAATATTAGTACACACAAAATCATAACCTGTAAGAGATAAAGGAACAGAAAAGAACAATTAACATGGAGAGAAGATTTTGTACAAATTAATTTAAAATTTTCAGACATGGGAAGTATTTCATAAATACAGAAAGTTGCCTCTAATAATAAGAGCCAAACTTGGACCTACATGTTCGAAGATCAGAAAACTAGATGATGTTGAGATAATTTTGTTGTGGTTTTTTATGTCGAGTTCCTAAGGAAGTGCATATGTGCACAAATATAATGAACTGGCAAACACACAGGATGTAATGTAAGTACAATGGCAAGACAAATCAGGAGAAGCATATCTTCAATATAGAATCAGAGTGACATGTTTATTGTATAAGCAGGATCTGATGGCAGCAAATTCAATCAAAATGGACTGTATAGAGGCAGAAGAGCATTTGAAACAGTTCCAGATGATAGTGCTAGTCTAACAATGAATTCTGATGGCAGCAAATTCAATCCAAATGGATGGCGGAAGAGCATTCACAACAGTTCCAGATGATATTTCTAGTGTAACAATGAACACAAATTGTAAATCTCAACTAGACAGCAAAATGCGATAACACAAATTGTGATAAATCAGAACATAGTTTGATTACTGATGACACTTGGTTTTGTAACACGTATGGACAACTGCACAAAAGAATCATGACAGTACATAGATAACTTACAACCTGAACACTGAATTCTGATTTTCCCTAGTGGTATGCCATTAGCATTCAAGACCTTCAAAACTTTGAGTACTATCCCATCAACATCTTTGCATATGATTTCAACAATCTGAAGATGGCTAGATGCAATCGATTTTTCCAATGCATTGTAACTTCCCTCTGTTTCCATTAAGGACTTGTGTTCCTGAAGGAAATGAATAATTTAATCAATTAATAAACAAAAGCAAAATAAAGACTAGATATACGGTACAGAGTAGAAAGTTAATGACAGCACCTTTGGAATTTCAAGAGTAAGCTTCTCCAGAAGAGGGGTGTGGTGGAGGAACCAAATCAGTGCACTGAGGTCAGTAGACAGAAACCATTTGCTAAGCACCAAGGTCTTTAACTTGTTAAATGCAGGGCACCATTTCAAATCCCTGTAGAAAACAATCTACGAAAAGTACAAGTATGTAAAGTCAAATAATGAATACCATGAAAAAATATTACAAGCTTCAAAAACATCCTTGGTTAGTAAGCCAGGTAAAAACAGGTTTAGGCTTCATCTCTTTTGTAGATGTGCATCTAAACTAATATATACAAAAACAATCCGCTGTGTTCTAATCTGAGCAACACATTCAGTAAGATCACAAATCAATAACTAGGTCTCTCATTTTCAGTTCAACAATATCAGTAACTGCAGAAGAACACAAGTTTCAGTAATGAACTAATGATATAGGCATCTAGCAAGGCACTCGTCAACCAACCACAGGTGATGTTTGATTGAAATCAGAGCATTTGAAAGGAACACAGCTATGCATGTCAACACAATTGCAAAACCAAAAACAGGGGACGCAGCTGCAAGCATACCATATCAAGATGAGCTGACAAATCCAAGTATGTAGCTTCAGCCAAGCCATCAAGAAACACGCTGCCTTCTTCGTAATAAAAACAACCCCTACAGGCAACATCTCCACAACCATCCAATCGACCATTTTTACATCGAACATCATAACCATGATCTAATCGAACTTTTGCAGCTTCCAGGCACGGCATTGTTTCAAGCATTGGAGCCCTTGCGAAATTATTAATGAACTCGAAGGAGACGAGGCTGGGGAATGACATCCAAGTGCGGATATCGTCAAAGAAGCAGGATTTGATACTCAGATGCTTCAGGGAGGGGGACTGCATTTCCGTCGACCTAACGTGGGACCGCTCCATCTTGAGACTCTCCAGCGCCGTGCATTCATAGAAATCAAGAACAGCGTCATTGTCCTGGACACCCGTGAGCTCCAAACTCGTGAGGTGCTGGGAGGAGAGGGGCGTATACTCCAGCTTGAAGGGATAGTGGGGGGAGACTCGGAACCGGAGCTCCCGGACCTTCAGCTCCAGCACGCGGCGGATCCACTTGTTGCCTTGCAGATCCAGATCGAAGTCGCAGGAGTCCTGATCCACATCCAGATCGAAGTCGCAGGAGTCCAGGAGCGGGCCCCCGCCGCGGACGCGCAGCAGGCCGTCGACAAAGTCGCGGAACGCGTCGGCGCCGCCGACTAAGCGGGTGGAGCAGGCGAAGCGAAGGGCGGGCGCGGACCGCCAGCGGTTGCGCCAGCTCTGGGCGAGAACGCACGTGCGCACGGCGTCCCGCGCCGGCAGGAGCGAGAGGATGTGGTGGAGGACGTCCTCCGGGAGGTCACTGATTCGGTCAGCCCCACTCTCCATGAGAGTCGCTCCGGTCTCGGCCAGTCGCTCCGTCGAACAGGTGATGTGCGCCGCGAGGTGGAGGGCGGAGATGAAAGATACGGTGTGAGTGTGGTTCCTCACGTTTGGTGTCTCCGTGTTTTGTTTCCCACATGATTCTCCACGTTTTGGGGCTCTCGAGCGGCGGCTCTTGTGTGCGCGCGTCTGTGTGGTGGCGTCTGTGGGTTCTGGATTTTCCGTTTTCTCTTTTTTCGGAAAATTCCTTTCTTTTCTGTTTTTTCAATAATATAAACACTCATATATTATTTACATATTATTTATTTCTTTTATTCCGTAACCACAAGAAAGCATGAGCAAGATTAAGGCTCCGTTTGGCAGGGCTTCTCCAGCGGCTTCAGGAGCCATTTGGAGCCGTTTTCTGCTAAACGGGGTAAAATGAAACGGCTCTACCGATGAAGCCCCTAAAAACGTGCTCTCACAGAGCTTTGGGGTGGGAAGGAGCCAAAATAGTGGCTTCTCCCGGCTCCTCCTCCAGGCCCCTAAAAACATGCTCTCACAGGGAAGCCATTTTGCCAAACGGTTTACCAAAACCGCTTCAGCTCTACCGGTGGAGCTGTTCGTGGAGCTGAAGCCAAAAAAAAAATGGCTTCACTAGTGAAGTGAAGCCCTGCCAAACGGGGCCTAAACAATGATAACTGATACACGCGCAGCGTTTTTAAAAAGGCATGCCTTTAAAAAACGGCAGTCTCCGTGCCGGGACATCCGGACGTACGAGCACGTCCGGACGTCTACGCTTACATTCGGTTTTGCACGCCCACATGGGGGCTATGACCGTCCGATCATCGCCCTGGCCTCCTGACCCCACACGGAGATCGCTCGTATCCCCTCTACTTCCCTCACTTGGGCGTCTACTGCGGCAACTGGGTCCTAGTAGCAACACCTGATCTACTTTTGAAAACATCCGGATAAAACATTTGCAACATACGTCTGAAGACAGATGAAATACTTGAAACATGCATATGAAACACTTACAAAAACACCTGAAAACATTTGAAAAGCCATTGCAAAACTATGTGCAACATCCAGATAAAACATTTGTAACATATGTGTGAAACATATGCAACATCCAAATAAACACTTTTACAACGTATGTCTGAAAAAAACAAATGAAACATTTGGAACAGGTGCTTGCAACATACGTGTATAGCCATTGCAACATGTGCAACATTCCGATCTACTTTTGCAATGGCCACATGAAAAACTTGCAACTTGCATATGAAACCCCTGAAACACTTGAAACATACGCTTGCAACATCTAGCACGACATTGTAGTGGACGGCGACCACCATGTCAGGCAAAGCCTCGAGGCGGTCGCGAAGTACTTGAAACATACGCTTGCCATCTCTAGCCGCGGGAGGAGGTGTTGAGGAGGACGTCGGTGCCAACACTAGCGATGAGGCGGCGGATGTGCGGGAGAGGGACCTTTGTACTGGTACCGAAGTGGAAGCCATCCAAGGATATGAGGAACACCACGGGCTTGGGGAGAGCTTGGAGCGTGGTCGTGTGGCAGCAGCAAGGGCCACGGTGAGGAGTAGGAGGCGGGCGCCCAATGAGGGTTGGGGTGCGGCCACATAGGAGGAGAGGAGAGTGGAGGTGGGCCGCGGCGAGTCGCCGGGGTCCGACCCTCGATTGAGTAGGGCGGAGACGCCATTGATCGGCGATGCTTCGACTGCATGACTTGGGGAGAGTGGGAGTAGACTGGATCTAGCAGAAGCAGAACGTGCTGCTTGCTGCTGGAAGCTTGCGGCATGGGGTTTTTTTTAGGCGGCGTGAGAGTGTCAGATATTTGTTAATACGTGAACACTGTTAGCAATTTAAAAAACATTATGCACAGAAATTCCAATTGCTTGTAAATAAGCTAGGTTCAAAATTACCAACTGTGAAACCCTTGTTGAAAAATTATTTTAGAACCTAAACAAAATTTAAAAGAAGTTTTATTGTACATGATTAAATTAATATTTTCACGGAGAACTTTCGGTGAACCCGGTTAGAGCTTGATTTTCAGGATAAAACTTTAGAGTCATGCTCATTTAACTCTGGGGACAGCCGTGCACTCAAGCATATGAATTTGAAGGCCATGTTTTGTCGAATTTTTAACTACATCTCTCGAGCAATAACATCGGCAGGAGGAAACGGCACCGTCCTAGCCAAATCCTTCGTCGTAGCAGTCGAGGGCAGACACATTGGCCTGGTACTCCTTGCTCAAGCCAAAATTTGTATACTCTTCGAAAACCTCCGTCATAAAATTGTAGCAAATTTCCAAGGCTTTGCAAAGTGACTCCCGGCCCTTACATCGTCGCACCTGTTTTAGTGCAAGCAGCAATCGAAGGAATCACTCAAGCAGTACTACCAAAGATCAGGACACGTCAAGGCAAGAGCCCCAAATGTCTCGGAAGAAGTGGCAATAGAAGCTGTCATAAAAGGGCTCTCGATTGAACCCTTTGTATGATATCTGCCTAGGGAGAAGCCCCTAACCATTGAAGATTTATACAACGAGTTTGACAATTACTACAGGTCTAAAGACAACCTCAGAAACAGAGTCAAAGAGCATAATCAGTTTAGGGAAACCTCGCAGTCTCAAGGAAATCAACCTCAAGCTGAAGAGAACAAGCAGCAAAACAAGCTTCAAGGAAGGCAGAGTCAGTAGGTTTAGGGGTGGCATCTACCAAAAGATATATGGGCTAGTATGGTTTCAATGAGTCAGTTTTGCCTTTGGACCCATTTTGGTTGGTTCCAAATGGGCTGCCTCATCAAATATATGGTTTGGTTTGGTTTTGATTATTTCATTAGAGCAACTTCAGCTAGGGACCCAAATCGGGTCCACTTTTAATTTGGGTGCTCCCCTACTTTTGTTGGCTCAATTTTTTTTTACTTCCACTCCAACGGCAACACCAAAATTTGGTCCCCCAAATCTACTATGGTAGAGAATGACAGACGGGACATACTTGTCGTTGTCTCTTTCTTCTTCCTCCTATTAGGCAACGCCAGGAGGGAACCTGTCTGCATGAGCAGGGAGGGAGCACATGAGGCCGCTCCCAACGGCGGCGGAGGGAGGCGGGCGTCCGGGGATGAAGCCTGCAACGTCGCTCCCGTCGGTGGCAGAGGGAGGCGGGCGAGGTAGCGTCTGTTAGTGGCGGAGCTAGGAGGGAGCAATTGAGGCCGCATCTACCGCCACCGTACCCGCGTGCCCAGCCAGGGCCACTCCCGCGTGCCCGCATGGCGGGGCAACGAGCCCGTGTGGTGGAGGGTTGGGGTGCGCCCGCACGGTGGAGGAAGGCCGCCGAGGGGGTGGGGGGGGGACGGAGCGAGGAAGGCCGCCGGAATTCGAGTACAGTTTTTATGGTACCATGGATCCACTACTCGTCACAAGTTTTTTTTCTTATAGTAGGTGTGATAATCCACTTGTCTCTTACTATATTCTTCAATGAAATCATATTATGTTCGCTCACAATACTAAAGCCCCATTAGGAATATGGGATTTTTCCCCGTTTCTTATTATGTCTTTTCTCTGAAAAATAAACTAATTCATGTGAAATTCTACATGCGTTTCAAAAGGAGCCCTAAACATTCAGACTCAACCAAAAAATGTTGTTCATCTTGTATCATCCCACCTTTTAAATTTAAGTCCATTTTTCCGTCTTGTACACGTCTTTCACTAGTATGATTTCACCCAATTTACCACACAAAAATTTAGAGCTCTGCTCGTTGATGGCCTAGTTGAGATGTGACATGCAAGGGAAGTTGGTTACTAGCAAGCATCCATGAGCCATGATGATCAGGTCGTACCCATATTACGCATGAGCGATCATCTCAACCATCTAATCATTCGTCCACTTGTTATTGTTAACTACTCCATCTACTTGCTCACCTTGCATCTCCTAGCTCAAAAATAATCCAATTCTGCTCTATTCATTGATAATGTCGCAAAAAATGGTATTTTAAGTTTTTGCACTAAGGCAATGTAAGCAACTTTCCGACTAGCCATTTCCTCTTGTTTTCCATCTAATTGCTCCTTTACTACTGGGTGTGCCACGGTTAAGAGGAAGCACTATATAGAGCACATGCCAGTAATGATGAAATACTTGGTAGGTGTATATATTGAAAATATGCATTACTCTATGGATCACATACCCTATATCTTTGTTGCTTAGTATCTCATTGATATATGTGGCACAGCAATGCAACCTAAATGCAAGAGATAAAAAGTAACATGTTTCAATGGAAAAAAAGTTCTGTCAACGAATTGTAGGCACGATAAAATCATACATGATGGAAAGCATGTATGGATATTACACTAACTGACATTGATTCACATATTAAGTGTTCATCCCCTGATCAAATATCTCGTAGGCATCATGTTACACATTGTGCATTAATTAAGCAACAAATCAGGAGAAGCATGTATACATTCTACTAACCAGACAGGCTCACTGAACTAAACCTAGAGATGGAAGGAAATCAAAGCCACCAGTAAAGAGGGAGGGGGGTGAATGTCTCTTGGCAGTCGTCAAAGCAGTGCAGAGAAGAAGTCTAACTGACTGGTGTCAATGGCTTCGTGACCACTATAAGGAGAAGCAGACACTATTGTACACCCTGATGGTAGTCTTTGTATCTGATTGCTGCAGAGCAATGTCAATTACCAATAGAAGAAATAAAAAGGTGCCATACTTAATGGTGAAAGGGACTGTATGATAAACACTTTCACAGTGGCATCCTTGGTTACTGTAAAGTTGCAGAGGTGCATCAATTTCATTGAATGGTATAAACTTAAAATGATGATTCCAAAAGTGGTCGACACAGAAAGATTGATGATGCAATTAAGGCATGATAAGTTTATCTTGCAAAGCCATTAACAAAATGTGATGCAACTAATTTGTGACGCAAGGTAAACTACATTGGCATAACAGGGCATGAGGTTCCTATAGACAAAGTCAGAAAACACAACTACATAAGCATTCCAATGTTCCATTTACCTTTAGTAATCTACTAGAGTCATCAACGGCCTGGCACTTCTCACTTCTACTTGGAGTTGATATCAGTACACACAAAATTAAAACCTGTAAGAGATACAGGGAAAGAAAAGAACAATTAACATGGAGAGAAGATTTGGGACAAATTAATAAGAGCCAAACTTGGACCTGCATGTTCGAAGATCAGAAAACTAGATGATGTTGAGATAATTTTGTTGTGGTTTTTTATATGTCAAGTTCCTAAGGAAGTGCATATGTGCACAAATATAATGAACTGGCACACACAGGATGTAATGTAAGTACAATGGCAATACAAATCAGGAGAAGCATTATCTTCAATATAGAATCAGAGTTTGACATGTTTATTGTATAAGCAGGATCTGATGGCAGCAAATTCAATCAAAACGGACTATATAGAGGCAGAAGAGCATTCAAAACAGTTATGATAGTGCTAGTCTAACAATGAATTCTGATGGCAGCAAATTCAACCAAAATGGACTGAATAGAAGCAGAAGAGCATTCCCAACAGTTCCAGATGATAGTGCTAGTCTAAAAATGAACACAAATTGTAAATCTCAACTATACAGCAAAATGCGATAACATAAATTGTGATAAATCAGAACAGACATACTTGATTACCGATGACACTTGGTTTTGTAACACGTATGGACAACTACACAAAAGAATCATGACAGTACATAGATAACTTACAACCTGAACACCGAATTCTGATTTTCCACCATGGTATGCCATTAGCATACAAGACCTTGAAGACTTTGAGTACTATCCCATCAACATCTTTGCATATGATTTCAACAATCTGAAGATGGCTAGGTGCAATCAACTTTTCCCATGGATTGTAACTTCCCTCGGTTTCCATTAAGGACTTGTGTTCCTGAAGGAAATGAATTATTTAATCAATTAAATAATAAAAGCAAAATAAAGACTAGATATATGGTACGGAGTAATAAGTTAATGACAGCACCTTTGGAATTTCAAGAGTAAGCTTCTCCAGAAGAGGACTATGGTGGCGGATCCAAATCAGTGGACTGAAGTCAGTAGACAAAAACCATTTGCTAAGTACCAAGGTCTTTAACTTGTTAAATGCTGGGCACCATTTCAAATCCCTGTTGAAAACATACTGGGAAAAGTACAAGGATGTAAAGTCAAATAATGAATACCATGAAAAAAATATTACAAGCTTCAAACACATCCTGGTTAGTAAGTCAGGTTAAAAAAGGTTTAGACTTCATATCTTTTGTAGATGTGCATCTAAACTAATATATACAAAAACAATCCGCTGTTTCCTAATCTGAGCAACACATTCTGAATCTAAGATCACAAATCGATAACTAGGTCTCTCATTTTTAGTTCAACAATATCAGTAACGGCAGAAGAACACAAGTTTCAGTAATGAACCACAGGTGATGTTCGATTGACATCAGAGCATTTGAAAGGAACAAGTGAAACACAGCTATGTACGTCAACACAATTGCAAAATCAAAAACAGGGGACGCAGCTGCGAGCATACCATATCAGGATAAGCTGACAAATTCAAGTATGTCGCTTCAGCCAAGCCTTGAAGAAACACGCTGCCGCTGCCGGAATCATGATGACCATGGTAATAAAAACAACAACAACAGTCATCATCTCCACAATCTTCCAATCGACCATTTATACATCGATCATCGCAAACATGATCATGATCGAATCGAACTTTTGCAGTTTCCAAGTACGGCATTCTTTCAAGGATTGGAGCCCTTCCGGAATTTGTAATGAACTCGAACGAGACAAGGCTGGGGAACGACATCTCAGTGCGGCATTCGGGATAAAAGCAGCAGTATTTGATACTCAGATGCTTCAGGGAGGGGGAACGCATTTCCAACGAACGAACGTGGGACGCCTCCATCTTGAGACTATGCAGCGCGGGGCATCCAGAGAAATCAAGATCGATGCCGTCGACACCCGTGAGCTCCAAACTCGTGAGGTGCTGGGAGGAGAGGGGCGTATCGTCGAGCTCGAAGGGCCTGCGGGAGAGGTTGGAGGAGACTCGGAACCGGAACTCCCGGACATTGAGCTGCAGCACGCGGCGGATCCAGCTGTTGCCGTGCAGCTCCAGATCGAAGCGGCAGGGGTCCAGATCCACCACATCCAGATCGAAGTCGCAGGAGCGTAGGCGCGGGCCCCCGCGGCGGACGCGCAGCAGGCCGTCGACGAAGGGGGCGAAGCGAACGGTGAGCACGGCGTCCCGCGCCGGCAGGAGCGAGAGGATGTGGTGGAGAACGTCCTCCGGGAGATCACTGATTCGGTCAGCCCCACTCGCCATGGGAGGCGCGCTGGTGTCGGCCAGGCGCTCCGTGGCAGACGGCCGCGACGACTTCTACGGCGTTGGGACGATTCTGGCGACGACCATCGACGAGACCAGATCGAGTGGAGGGAATGCGCAAGGACGCGGCGAAGCTGGTGGCGGGAGGAATTGGACGGGGGTTGCTCGACGGCGGCGGATTTTTGGCCGGCGCTTAGACGGTCGGAGACAAAGCAGAGCGAGAATGGGAGAAAGAGACACGGAAGGCGGCGGGGCTTATCCAGGTCGAGCGCGCAGGTGAGGATGAGCCGATGAGGACATTGCCAGCTCCTTCTTGAATCGAGCCACGCAAGCTGCTACGTGTCCATGCGCGCGAGCACGGCGGAAGGCGGCGGCCGACGGTGAAGCAGGCAGGCTGCTGTGCTGCCAGTCGATGGAGCAGAGCTCCATCTCCATGACTGAAACCGGCCAGTTCAACCCTCTCTAACTCTCAACTTCGTGTATAACCAACATGATACATCTTACTAAAAGTTGTTCATTGATCCATGCTCTACAACATTGCTCTAAGGTTCATCATGAAAAGATCAAAGGTTTTTTAGATCCAAGGTTTCGAAGTTTGGTAAAATATTCTGAATCTTGATTTAGTTTCAGAGTTCAGAAGCAATATTGATTAACCAACTTTGGTTAACTAATTAAAGGTTCGGAAAATCTAGTTTCCGAGCGCGCACGTGCTGGAGCTGCGGCACGTAAACGCGCACCCACTGTTCGATTCGTGCTCGTGCTCTCCCCGGACGTCCAATTCGTGCTCCCTCGCCCGCGCCCGCGCCATGCCCGGCCTCTTCTTCCCCAGCTATGACGGCGGCTAGGGTTGGCCCGCGCCACCCCCTTCTTCCCCAACTCCGGCGGGCTTAAAAGATAACGGGCTCGGGGGAGGCAGGTCAACCAGGCGGTGGAGACGGCGGGAGGGCGGCTTTAGGGTCCTGGCAGCGGTGGAGGCGGCCGAGCCAGATCGGGTGCGAGCGCGCCATGGCCGGTGCTGGTAAATAAGCTTTTGAGATACAGGAATTTTTATTCCGGCTCCTGCAAGAGTTTTGCACCCAACCATTCATTGTTACAAAGCTGATGTAGAAAAAGCTCACAAAAAGCATCAAAGGTATGGGAGACTGTATAAATAAATTAAGCTCTAAGCCTATTAGAAAGCAACCATCCGTTCTTGGCGAAAATTCCCATTGCTACAATCTCCATCACTCGACATGCGCTTTTCAAATTTGGTTGGTCGGCCTCCTTTTGAAGTGTGGACCAGAACTGCGTCCAGTAAGTCGCCCTGAAAATAACCTGTACATAGGAGTAAAATATTTTTTTGTCAAATATTACATCATTTCTGGTCAACCATATAGACCAAAATATTGCGCTTGCTCCTACTGGAATCTGAGGTCGCAACTTTGAGTCTACGTGTTGTAACCATGTTTGGAAAAAACTAGTCGGTTGTAAACCAAAGGCTATGTGAGCAATCCTCCAAATAAAGCGTGCTACATGGCACTCAAAAAATAAATGTTGAATGGTTTCTTTGTTGTTACAAAAACAATATTTTTCATCACCCTTCCAATTTCGTTTTAAAAGATTGTCTTTCGTTAAAATCACCACTTTTATTAAGAACCAAACAAAAATTTTGACTTTTAGGGGTACCTTGAGCTTCCAAAGGGCTTTATTTCGAGGCATAGCTATTTGGTTTACTATTCTTTTATACATTGATTGAACAGTAAACACCCCTTGCTAGTAAGAGTCCATTTAATAGAGTCTACTTGTTCATCGAGTTGCACAAAAGCCACTCTTGTGACCAATTCATTCCATTTAAGTAGTTTATCCCCCACTAGTGTTCTGCGAAAGGAAATATTAAGAGGTGTGGTACTGAAGACCTTAGCAATTGTTATATGTTTCTTTCTTGTAATGTTATTTAAGGATGGGTATTGTGCTTTGAGGGCAAAGTTTCCTCACCACTTATCCTCCTAGAACCTAACTTGGGCACCACTATGAATGTTAAAGATGGATAACTTAAGCTGGCTTGAAAATTACGAACCGTGAAAGCCTTATTCTAAAAAACTATTTTGGAACCCAGACATAATTTTAAAAAAGATTTCTTGTGCATGATTAAATTAATATCTTCACGGAGAACTTTTGGCGAAACCGGTTAGAGTTTCATTTTTATGATAAAACTTGCGTGACGGCTGTGCACTCAAGCAGATGAATTTGGCCATGTTTTGTTGAGTTTTCAACTACAACCCTCAACTCGAGCATAACACCCGAGGTGTTACGTTACCCACTCCAAAGCCAATCGACCACAAATCCTCCTTGTCTGAAAGCCTTCGAACATCTCTCTGACCAACAACTTATAAACCATAACTCTACCCCAAGTACAATGACCAAACCGACCCAAATCCTTTGTCATAGTAGCTGAGCGTGCGCGACTGCCGATCACGAGCACGTGTTCCCCAAATCCCTAGCTGCCACTGCTTGCCCGAAGGGCCAAGAGGCCTCAAGGCTGCACGATGGGCCATTGAGCCTTGTTGGCAAGATGGCCTAGCAGCACGCTGTGTTCGTCCCGTGCCTCCCATCTTCAACCTCTCGTCGTCCGGTCGCGTCGCTTGGACTCTTAGAGCCTGCGCGGACGCTGCCGTGGGCCAAAGGTTATTAGGTTCCTAGGGGCGGTACACATCGGAGGGGAGGTAGGGCGGATGTCTTCCATCACTTCGTGCGGCAGCCCTACTCGGTGCGGCTCCCCGTCCGTGTGTTTTAGGTACTACTGCTAGAGCAAACGACAAAAAATAAGTAGTACCAAAATAAGTGGCAACCCAAATCGAGAAGTAAGGAGTCTAATTTGGATAGTAGGAGATGCTCTTAGTGTGCGTGTGTTATGACATCTGTGTTGTACTATAAAAAAAACAACAAAGATATCATTCCGTCCTTAAAATCTATACCACTGTATTTCTCCACCAAATCCTATCCTAGTTGTCAAGAGCCTGTCAATGTCCACCGCGCGTGTGGCCAAGCAGATCACGGCGGGCTGCGACATCACGTTGTGAGTAAGATGCAGACAAAAGTAAGGGCCTGTTTGGATCCCAGTGACTAAACAGGGTAAATAAAGGGGACTAAAACAGCCAAACAACCCCCTACCTCTCATTAATGCACCGCACACCCACGCATGACTCCACCTCATGCGCCACCGCCACACCCACGTCAAAATCCACAGCGCACCCATGCCGGACTCCGCCACCGCAGCCATGCCGGACTCCACCGCGTACCCACGATGGACTCCATCGCCGCACCCATGCCGGACGTCACCTCATCCGCCGCCGCCGCACCTACGCCGGACTCCACCTCGGGCACCCGTGCGAGGTCGCGCCCAACATGCTGGCTGGCCGCTCCAGCCATGGCCAGCCACGCTTGCCCCTGCCAGATCCACCATCATGCACGCCTCCTCTTTCGGCCGCATCTACCATGGCGCCGTCGCCCATACGCTCCCCAGGCGCCATCGCTCAAGTGCACCCCCTGCAGCCGGCCACGCCTGCGAGCTCTAGCCCCAGCCGCGTGCGCCGTTGGAGAGGCCACCATGGCCGCGTGCGCCCATGCCGTCCTCGCCGCCCCCCTGCAGCATCCGCTTGGCTCCTCTCTCACCCCTTGCTCCACCTCCCGAGCCCCACCGCATAAAGATCTCGCCTGGCTGCCGGCACAGCTAGCCTGGCCGGGGCGCGGCCCCCTGGCCGCTAATGCAGCTAGCCTAGTTGGGGCGCGGTGGAAGAGAGGTGAAGGAGGAGCATTAGGGGTGTTTTGGTCTTTATACAATAGCTTCAATGGGTATTAGTCCCTCCATCCAAACATGGTTGGTACTAAACTTTAGTACAGGGACTAAATGATCAAAACATGCTCTAAGCATATGAGCTCTATAGCTAGCTACATGTGGCTGCCTCAGATTGAGGCGTGCAAAGGCATGCTGTGATTGGGTTTGTATGTGTATTATGCCGAGCATGCCTCATGCGTTCGTTCATACTTTCTCCGTCCATAAAAGAATGCAATTCTCACATTTCGAGAAGTCAAACAGTTTCAACTTTGACTAAAATTGTATTAAAATATACAAACATTCATGAGACAAAATAAGTATCATTAGATTAGTTGTAGAATATATTTTTGATAACAAATTAATTTTGAGACATAAATACTAATACTATTTTCTATAAACTTGGTTAAAGTTAGATTAATTTGACCGACACATTTTTCATAATTACATTCTTTCTTGCACCGAGCGAGTACAATACAGTTGCTGCTTAGCGTACCGGGGGGGGGGCGCCGGCAGAGCACGCGGCGGTCTCTATGCTCGGGCCGGATGCTCCTGTAGGGACGTGCCGAAAGGAAACACGCGTGCCGTCGTCACTCGTCAGGCAACACACGTGCCGTCACGTGCTCAGTCCAAAAGAAAACCATACAATTTATAAATGGGAAGCAGGGACAGCGAACTCTCATTTCGATGAAAACCTCACAAACAACAGATCTTCACACCCTTTTTCAGAGGAAAAAAATACCACTGTTGTACGGACAAAACAAGGAATCTGCCAACTTAAATATGATCTGATCATTCTTAAAATTACTGATAGGAGAAGCTAACAGATCTCTTACGCTAACGCAAAGGCATATACAGAGCGTTGTTACCTAGGGTACCTCGCCGACATCATCATCTCCTGCTCCAAACTGTACACTCTACTTGATTCCTCAAACCTTTGACCTTCATCGCTCGACGATGGACAGTTCATCAAAATGCTACCATTTCCGCCAGATTCCTCAGCTACCATATCATCTTTCTTATACTTCTTGGAACCCTGAAGCCCCTGAAGTGTATGTTCCACTTGTCGCATCGTTGGCCTCTCTTCACCTCTTAAGTTTAGACAGCATGCTGCAAGTGCGGCAACTTCTTCTACTTCTTTGCCTCCTTCCACTGTGACCTGTGGATCTATTATCTGAACCAGATTTCCCTCCTCAGGTAGGCTAACAAAATGGGAAACAAGGCCATCACCTTCGGTGGACAAATATGAAAATAGTTTCTTCCTAGTGAGCAGCTCCACGAGAATTACACCAAAGCTGTAGACATCACTTTTCTTGGTGAGGCGGCCGGTATAAAAGTACATAGGATCCAAGTATCCTATCGTTCCCTAAACCCTCGTTGTCAACCCGGTTTTGTCAACCGGGATGTACCTTGAAGCTCCAAAGTCTGATATCTTTGATGTCATTGTATCATTAAGAAGTATGTTACTGGACTTGATGTCTCTATGGATTATTGGGATTGAAACCAATGAGTGAAGATAGGCAAGAGAACTAGCTATCTCAGTTGCAATCTTCAATCTAGTGACCCATGATAGGGACCTTGGTTCTTCAACATGGAGATGGTGATAGAGTGTTCCATTGGAAATAAACTCATAAACCAACAATGGCACCTCGGTCTCTAGTCAACATCCAAAGAGTTTGACAACATTCTTATGGTTGATCTGTGAGAGGATTGCCACCTCATTTATGAACTCGTCTATTTCTTTCTGGACTGTAATCTTTGACTTCTTGATGGCTACGACATGTAGGTTCGATAAGATTCCTTTGTAAACCGTACCATGCCCTCCACCTCCAAGCTCACGAGATTTGTCAAAATTGTTTGTGGCCTTTTTCAAGCTCATCCAATGGTATTATCATCCTTTCTGCAATGTCTGCATTTTGGGACACCAACTGTTGCAGCAGTTGTCCACGATTTTGCTTGAAGTACTTTTGTTTCAGTAATTTTATCCTGCGCTGTTTAAACTTGTGGAGTAGGAACAATATTCCCACAACCAACAGAAGGAGTACTGAGCCAATAGACACACCAGTAATTACACCTGAAATATACACACGTATATGTATATACTATATATTAGTGTTTTCTCAAGCTACAAAGTAAAGTGATTGATAATAATGGCAAATATCTGGATGAATAAGATGACATTTTTGGGGATTAACTTTTTTCATACTGTATAGGTGGGAACTTGACAGATATCCATGTTTTTTTAGCTATTTATTTCTCAGTTTAATGTCATCGGTGGATGTATAATCAGGGAAGCCTTCATAATACATATTTTCACAACAATAAATACTGGTAATTCTCTACTTCCTCCATTCTGCAATACAAAATATCGTAGGAGTTTTAGTAGTAAGTACAAATTAATTAAGGGGATGGTAGTAAGACGCATGGACCCTTCATTAAAGCACAATACATGTGCTTTGATTGTCCTGAGGTTGGGAGACAGGAGGTAGACCTGGGCATTTCGGGTCCGTTCTCTTTCGGGTATTTTTTATTTTGGTCTTTGAACATTGGGAACCGAAGTAGTACAAGAGAAAGCAAAAGACCGAAGTTCGGTTACCTGATTTTTCAGGTCGGGTACCCGATGCTCTTCTAGACGCACAAGGTTGGAGGAGTGGAGTCGAGATACTAGGCCACCACCGGCCGCTGCAACCAACCGCATGGCCTCAAAGGGGCTTGCAGTGCAACTCCCAGGCTTCCTATAACCGAGAGTTCGGTCTATTCGGTCTCGGTCTCGGTTTCTTTTTGGCCACCCCGAACAAGAGGTATGGATCACTCAATAATGAAAAAAGCGGACTTAACCTACCTCAATCCATTATGTTTCGTAACTATTTTTGCAATGCGTGGATCCCTTATATTTACATTACGGGGGTAGTACAAAAATAGAATATATTGACTGACTATATTATTGCCAGTAACAATGGGAGTGTACCCAAATGTTCCTATTTTTTAAGCCACTGCTAGTTCTATCTTAATATGTAAGTCATCCATATCGTCTCTCACCAGTAGCTATGTCATCCTATTAACTTTCAACCTCTCAATGCAACAAGTTTTGGTACAAATGGATGTAAGAATAATATATAGATGATTAACCCAAATATGTAACAATTCTTTATCACTACTAGCCATGTTATCCCATTAACTTTCAACCTTTTAATGTAACCAATTTTGATAAGAATGGATGTAAGAATATATAGATGGTTAACCCATATATATATGCAACAGTTTTTTACGAGAATCATCGAGAAGATGTGCGTGCAAGAATAGTGCAGCCGCCGAGTGCACTGACCTTTTTTAATTTTGTTAATTTCAGGGAGGACGGGGTCACCGGCGAAGCACTTGTATTTACATTCGGAGAAGCACCGGCTCCACATTTCATCATCTGGGACCTTGAACTCGTCGATATCTTGAGCAAAAGCACATGGTGCAGATAAATAAGTAAGCAAAGCACCTGGGACCTTGATCTCGTCGATATATTGTCACGTATGCATGGTGGAAATGAGTAAGCAAAGCACATGCACATGGGAACTAAATTAGCACGGAAATAAAATTAGGGATTGGTGACGAGATGAGCCTGGCTCGCTCCTATATATGTATGTATGTATGTATGTGTATGTATGTATGTAGCCAAAACTGACAACAAAATATTGAATACCACTTAACCGTGTTCAGTACCAATCAGTACTACACATCAGTATCACAAAATACTGAATATTGAATACTACTAAATTTTGTTCAGTATAGAATATTATTTTATTCGGTAGCTGACTATAGAATAATTTATTTTGTGGCCATATTGAGTCATGATAATTACTATATAATAACTTTTGAGATTACAATAATTCTCTCATAAGTGATTTACTATAATATTATGATAAATATTATCATGAATTATAGTAACACGTGTATTATTTACGTTGTCGTAAGTTAGTATAGACATTATCGTAAATCAAGGTGGCTATAGGAATATAGAATATGAATATATATGCGTGTTAGTAATCAAAACCATGCAACGATCGAGCTGGCAAATTTGGATAGAGGGAGTCGTACGTACGTATAGTAGCAATTAACGACTAACCTTGGCACCCGCCGACGAGGTAAGGGCTGCCACCACCGTAACCTTTGTCGCAGTGGCACGTGTAGCCCAACGGGTTGTTGGTGGCCTGAATATAGCTGTTGTCGCTCTTGCAGAGCCTTAGGCGTACACGATCGCCGATACGGTCGTCGTCTCCGCCTCGCGGGACGCCCTGCGTGACAGCGAAATTGAGGAGGAGCTCGTTGTAGGGCGACAGACGGTAGCCGTACTCTGTGAAGCTAGCTCCAAACGAGGCGTCCTCCAAGCTGCCGATGGCGGAGAAGTTGCCGCCGGTTTTCGTTTATGATGGAGCCTGCTGTGCGGACGACGCGCACCATGCTGTTCTCGAGGGAGATGTCGGTGACCCGGAGGCTGCCGTCGCCGAGCAGCAGCAGCCGCGCGGGGTGGTGGCTGGTGTCGCAGGTGAGGTTGAGCCCCGGCCAGGAGCAGCCGGAGGACCCGAAGCCGAACGGGTACGGCACGCTCAGGTTGCCGCAGATGGTGTTGCAGCTGGGCGCCAATTTTTTACTTTTTAGTCTTCGTTTTTTTTTGAAAGTTTTTCATAAATACGTTCTCAACGGAAAGATTTTAGAATCTGGACCATTAGCTCGGCGTCATCAATGCTGGCGCCGAGCTAACACGTCTCGGCGCCAGCGTCCCTGACGTCGAGCTTTTGACCTCAACACTGATGTGACGCTAATTTCGCAGACATCTTAGCGCCATCGATTCTGGCGCTGAGCTCGACGCCGTACTTACTGACGCCAAGATTGTGCTACGTCATAGGCCATGCAAGTGCAGTAGTACATTATCAACTATCCGCTTGTTCGGCTGAGGCTGGCTGGGCTGGCCAGCCCCCTCTTATGGACATTATTCATATAAACCAATCAGCAGTATTTTTCTCTCACATAAATGAACCAGTAACGATATGAACCAATCAACCAAAGGAGTATGGGTATGTGTCAGCGTAGAAGCTAGCTGTATGGGTATGCAAAGGAGCCACGGGTATGGGTCACCCGCACGTCAATCAGCTAGCTACTCCCCGTCACAATCACATTAACGAGCTGGCCTGGCATCGCTGGATTGGACGCCACGAACCGCGCGCCTGCATAGCACGTGTGAAGTCAATCAAAGGTGCAAATCACGGCTTTGTCTTTTAGGTATTGTTTAGTTCTAAAACCTTTTTCCAAAAAATGTTACAGTAGTCATTACATCGAATCTTACGATATATACATGGAGCATTAAATATAGAAAAAAAAACTAATTGCACAGTTTGGTTGGAAATTACGAGACGAATGTTTTGAGTCTAATTAGTTCATGATTGAACACTAATTATCAAATAAAAACGAAAATACTACAGTAACCCAATTTCTAAAATTTGGCTAACTAAACAAGGCCTTAGACTAATCCATTACAGTGCAGACAATTAACAGTACGAGTCGACTATTTTTCATGTACTACCGGTCTATTATTACTACTGGTCTACTCCTCCATCCATCTCAAAATAAATCAACTTATAAATTAAGTGAAATTATTTCAGATTTAACTAAATTTATAGAAAATAGTATCAATACTTGTGACATCAAATTAGTATCACTAGATACATCATCAAATATATTTAATAATCTACTTATTTCGTGTTATAAATTTTGTTATAACTAGTTTAGATTTAACTATATTTATAGAAAAGAGTATCAATATTTATGACGCTAAATAAGTATCACTAGTACATCATCAACTATAATTTTATAGTGCGTCGCTGCCCTTTGCTGGTTGTCTATCATTTGGATAATATCAAAATATGTATCTGTTTGCTATAGGATATTCCAGCCCTCGGCTGTATAGACCTCCTAGGGCACCCCAGAAGCGCGATGTTTGTATCAAACTTTTCTATCTTAATTATAAAGATGCGCAAGTCTTTTGCGTATTCGAGAAACTATAATTTCATAGTCTACTTATTTGGTGTTATAAATCTTGTTATAATTATTTTAGGTTTAGCTAAATTTATAGAAATAATATCAATATTTGCGACGTCAAATTATTATCACTAGATATATTATCAACTATATTTTCATAATCTACTTATTTAGAGTTATAAATGTTGTTTTCTTTATTATAAAGTTGCTCTGACTCAATATAGTTTTTATGATGATTCTCGAAGTTAATTTATTTTTGGATCGAGTGAGTCCATGTACTAGTAGTCTACTAGTATTACAGTGCAGAAGTATTCAGGTACTGTTTTAATTTTTTTTTAACTTGGTACTGTTTTTTAAAAAAATTAACTTGGTACTAGTAGTACTACTACTCTGTTACACTGTCCTATCTTTGTCGTGAGATATTTTTCTGTAAATTTCAGGGTTGTTTAAGAAATTTTCTGTTATCGAGCAAAGTGATAATCTTATCGGCTATTGTTTTTTAAAAAAAAAAATCTGATCGGCTACATCCATACCAATTACCATTTTAAAAAAAAAAGATGCAGTAACAATCGTTGCTTTGCTCGCAGATCACAAACTTCAAATGCAGCGCTTGTTAATGTGATTGTGATGGGGGAGTAGCTAGCTGATTGACGTGCGGGTGACCCATACCCGTGCCTCCGGCGACTTGCAATTGCAATCGGTCCTCGGTGATCCCTGCCGGTGTCGAAGACCAAAAGTCTCTCCATTCTCTCTACAGTTGGTTGGACTTGGACGGTTACCGGACCTACTACTGCACTTGCATCGCCCATGACGTAAGAGTTGACGGCGCTGAGATGCCTGCCAAATCAGCGTCACATCAGCGTCGAGCCTAAGAGCTTGGCACTAGAGACGCTGGCGTCAAGATGTGTTAGCTTAGCGCCAGTATCGATAACGTCGAGCTAAGGGTCCAGATTCTGAAATCTTTCCGTCAGAAACATATTTGTGAAAAACTTTCCAAAAAAAAAGCTAAAAAGTAAAAAATTCGGCAGCTGGGCAGCCCTATTGTCGCTGCCGGTGCCGGCACAGAGGCCGACGAGAGATGTAACAACACCATCAGTGCCGCCGCTGCCGCCGCCATTATTGTGTGCTACACTACAGTAGTTAGTGACCTGATCTGATGAGTGCGGGAGCACACTAGGGGTGTGTTTGGTTGCCCGCATAAGGGCAAACCAGGCTCCCGGGATGCAGCCTGCTCATGTTTGGTTCCCTGGCCACCCTCCCGAGCCAGGCTCCGCTCGTGCAAAAGCCCCCTCCTGGCCTGGCTCGCGAGGAACGCCCAAATCGGCCGTTTTTCTTCGGCCTGGCTCGCTCTGTGCTCCCGCGAGCTCGCGCGCCTGGCGATTCCTTGCGCGGGGAGATGGCGCGAAGATCCTAGGGTTACCTCCCCCGTTCCCACCATTCACCGCCTATATATCTTCCCTCCCGCCGCCTCCCTCTCTTCTTCTTCTTGTCGCTCCCCGTCTGCGCCGCCGGTAAGCTCCACCTCCTCTTCCTCCTCCCCCCGGTGTTCTTGATGGATTCGTGGCCTCCTAATGCCTACCCTCTCTCTCGATTTGTTGCATGTGCCGTGGATTTGCGTCCTCTCGAAGCAAGTGAGTTTTCCCCTTCTCTTTCTCCATTTTTTCTGTGCGATTTGAAACCCTAGGTCACCATTGTTTGTTGATCTCGCTGCAGGCACACCAGATCTGATTTCTTGGCTGTTATTGCGGTATGGATCCTTGTTCTTAGGTCTCATTTTTTTCTTGTTTTTTCAAGTAAAAATCCTATTTTGTGTATGCTAATCCTCTTTTCTTTGCTTGTGTGCTTGCAGATCTGAGCTCCCTCACTCTTTGGGTTGGGCTTTTTTGGTCTTCTTTGCTTGTTGACGTTGGTATTTTGTATATCTACTCCCCTCTCGCCTCCCCCCTAATCAGTCTGCGTGCGATAGTGAGTCCTGCGTTCTTGGATTCGGATGCATGTCCTACTTTGTGAGATTATGAGTAAGTATATGAAGTTGCCATTTTATCTGAGCTATTGTCCAAGTCTGTGATGATTCCTTTTGTCCCTGAGCTATTACCTTAGTCTATGATGATACCTTTTTTACGAGCTATTGCCCTAGTGCTGTGATGATGAAAGTCTTATTTTAGCATGTTCTAGTATATGATGAATCCTTTTTATTCATGGACAAATGCTTTTTTTTTTTCATCGATACTACACTTATCTTTGAGGCTTTGGGCACGTGCAATGATGATAAATTTTACGTGATACTACACTTATGCTAAGGCTTTGGGCATGTGCGGTGATGATAAATTTTACGTGATACTACACTTATCTTTGAGGCTTTGGGCACGTAATGCAATGATGATAAATTTTACGTGATACTACACTTATCTTCGAGGCTTTGGGCATGTGCAATGATGTATTTTCTTGACATAATACACTTGTCTTTGAGGCTCGGGCATGTGCAATGATGAATTAGGCTATGGGTGAGGAGATGATGTCTGCGATGAGCTTGTGTTCCGGGTGAGCCCATATCCGCCTTTTGTCTTTGAAGCGGATGTGCCAACTCATTACCTTTGGAGTGAGGACTGATAAGGGCTTCAAAGAAGTGCACTGAACAAGGTGGCAAAGGCCTGCAAGAGTTCACGTGGTCATGAAGTTAGTGGTACCTAGGTGTACAACCACCGAGGAAGTGGAGGCAGAGGTGGGTGGCTGTCCAAGCTGAGGGACCTTAGTGGAGCTCAGTGGGATGAGGACAACTGCATGATTGTTCTTGAGGAGGAACACTATAATGGTCATACCAAGGTGAGCAAGAACCTGTGATACTACAACTTGATTTGTTAGATGACTCTTTGAAACATTTTGTCATTATGGCTAACAAGGGACAGTTCATTATGCCTGTGATGCTTTATGACTGAACTGAGCACATGTTCATTGCCTGTGATGTTTTTTGATTGATCTGAGCACATGCCCATTGCCTGTGATGTTATTTAGATTAATCCGAGCACATGTCCATTGCCTGTGATGTTTTTTTGATTGATCTGAGAACATGTACAGCTATGGCTTGGTATGTTGTTCATGTTGGGAAGGAGCCTAGGGTCTACTCCAGCTGGGCCGAAGCACATGCTCAAGTAGATGGTTTTAAGGGAAACTGCTACAAAAAATACAAAACAAGAAATGAAGCTTTGCTAGCTTTTTATGGTGATCAACCTGAAAATCCACCTCTCCTCCAACCTGTCAGTGCACCTCTACTAGAAAATGATGAAAATGGCAACTTTCGCTTGTGCCACAGTTCATTTATACTTGTAATAGCAGTAGTTATTGCCTTGCTAGTAGGTTTTTTCATTTGGAAATTGATGTAATATCTGATGTCAACTAGTGGGTGGTAATGTTACCACTATATGCAAGAGGTGACTATAACTTGTTGTATGCAGCCAACCAAACAATGATCCATGCATGGGCTTTTTAAATCTATAAATACATGCATGCAACCAAACACTATCTCAGTCCAGCCTGGTTCCACAGATGCATACAACCAAACAACCCTTGTTGCATGCATCTGGCCTGGACAAATACAGCCTGGCTGCCTGGAGCTGGCCTGGCTGGGCTGGGAAGGGTTCAAACACGCCCTAGAGCATGCGTATATATGGAGTAATGGACTCGCTACGCTAGCTAGCGGTCTGTCATCTGTCAACAACCACCTCCATCCTGCTTGTTCGCACGCGGCTCATCTATTGGCTACTTTGCTGGGGTGCTGTGCATAATATAACTTACTGTTAGCTACTTTGCTGGGTTGGAAGCGTGTTGTCTGGGCAGGGCTAACCTATCGGATACTTTTGCTAAGTATGATAGCAAGTTTGGTGTTGTGAGATTGCAAAGGGCCACAGTTTCAGGCCCTGCTGCAGGTAAGAGGAAGACTGCTTGGGGGGAATTTTTTGGTGGTGAAATTGGTGCTGGTGTCAGTCTACTACTGGACTTGGTGGTGGTGCCTGTTCCTCCACTAGGAGGCCATCAGCCAGTGCTTTGCTCCAGGCCGCACACTCTGGTGCTAACCTGAATGCTTCTGAGTTGGCTGCATACCTTGACAGCGACCTAGTGAATCAATATGATGACGACTTCAATATCCTCAACTAGTGGCATGAGCACAAACTGTCATATCCTGTTCTTTCCATCTTAGCCAGAGATATTTTGACTGTGCCTGTTTCTATTATATCTTCAGAATCTGCATTTAGTCTAAGTGGCAGGATCATCGAGGAACGATGAAGGCGTCTAACTTCAGACATGGACATGCTGTCGTTGGTGAAGGACTGGGAGCAAGCAGATACAAAGACTCAACATACCACGGAGAATGTGGAACTGGTGGAGTCATTTGAGAACTTGTATCTTGATGATGAGAATGTGTAATGCTTGTACTCTTTTTATTTTCATTCTAGATGACTGTAAGACTTATGAACCTATGAACACTTATAGCTATGGCTGTACTCTTTTCCTTTCTGGAGTTTTCTCACGAGGTGTGAGTTTTTACCCATAAAGGTATTTAATGAGGCAGCCATTGCATTAAGCAGCTAATATATTAGTTATTTATGTTTACATTCAGGTGTCCTTGTCTATTTTTGCTATGTGAACTTGATCTGTGACATGTAACTGAGAACTTGATCTGTGAAGACTTGTAATCGAGAAAAAATGTAATCTGTGAAAAAAACTGAGCTGAACTTGTGTTTTTATTGCCGGAGGGAATGTCGGGCCTTGGGCTGGCACGGGCACGCTGGGCTAGTCGGGCCATCGGGCCGGCATGGCACGGCACGAGGCCTTTAGGGCCGTGCTTGGGCCGTTGATGCTGCCCGGCACGGCAAGTCCCGATGCACCTGACGGGCCGCTGGCCCGTGACCACCGAATGGCCATCTATAATGGCGCGTGCAGTGATTCCTTTGTTCCTTCCAACAAAAGTAAACAAACCTTTAACAACTAAATAAGAAAGGAGTGACTAGTGTCGGGCAACCGGCAGTATGCATGTGAAAGGAGTGACTAAAGCCCCCTTTGGCACGGCTCATCTAAAACGGCTTTACCGGTGAAGCCAAAGCCGGTGAAGCCAGAAAAACTGGCTTTTTCGGCTTCTAATTTATTTTAACCCCGGCTTACAAAACGGCTTCACGCTACAATGCCTCGATTTGCACAAAATAGATGAAGCCGAAGCCGACATAAGCCGTGCCAAAGAGGCCCTAAAGACGACTCCACTCGCTCGCCTAGTCTCCATCCTACGTGCCACACATCTCTCGTCCACCACCCTATCTACTCATCCACACCTCAACCATCCGGTGTGGCTGCCTCCGAAAGGCTATGCTACTACTACATGCCACGCGCAGCAGAGACAGGCCAAAAGGCTTGGAGGCCCGTTGTATGAACACAAGAGGTAAAGCTATATTTACGTCTCCCAATACATATACGAGACACGTAACTCCTCTATCTCTCTCTTGTCAGGAGTAACAAGATATAAGTAAAAAATACATTACATATGGGTCATGTAGAATGAGATGATAGGAGCTGAATGGAATGTTAGAGGCCTCAACAAGAGAGGCAAATTACAGTGCACTGACTTTGTGATGGAAATTATACTTGGACTAACATTCAAGATCAACCAATTATGGCTGCCTTACATAAATTCTTTTGTAATACTGATTTTGAGAGGAATTTCCCCTTAGCTAGGGTTCCGCAGCAGGTACGGTGAGAGGAAGCGCGCACCGTGGCTAGGGCGTGCACGGGCCGGTGGAGGTGAGAGGAAGCGTGCACGGTGGCGGCGGCGGCGGGCAGGTTCGGCAGCCTGACGGCGTCTGTAAGGAAAAATTGCGCCCTGACTTAGAATATTTTCGGCCTCCCACGAGCTCTGGCTTATATACTAGAGGGCATTTGTAGGGGCGGCTCCTGATTTAGCCGCCCCTATAAATCGATTTTTAGGGGCGGTTTCTGAGTTAGCCGCCCCTACAAATATTTTTCAATTTATTTTAATTACTAATTCTGTAATTCATTCATATATAAAGAACACAATATAAATTTATATATTATTTTTTTATTCTATATATATAAATATATGTATATATAAACAATTTTATTATATATATAGATCTAATTTTTTATTTTCTTCTTTACAAAAATAATATTTTAAAATTTAAATTTCAAAACAACTAATAGAATTTTAGGACACTACATGACCTCAAATGAAAATTTTGTAAACATCAAAGATGTAGAACTCATTAAGAAGTACAACTTATATTTTGTTCATATTTTTATTTGACAAAATTTGAAAAGTTCAAATTTTGAATTTCAATAAATGGCAACTTCAAACAAGATTTTGAAACCTTAAATGATTTCAAATAAGAAAGTCATGAACATAAAAGTTGTTGAACACATTACTATCTACAACTTTTATTTTGATCATCTTTTTATTTGACTAAATTTAAATGGTTCAAATTTTGAATTTTAATAAATGGTAACTTCAAACAAGATTTTGAAACCTTAAATGATTTCAACTAGAAAAGTCATGAACATAAAAGTTGTTGAACTCATCACTAACTATATCTTTTATTTTGATCATTGTTTTATTTAACAAAGTGTTAGTAAACATTGTTCACAAATCCACATATCACTCATAGTTTCATAAACTATACGAGAGACATGTTGATTTGTGAACAATGTTTACTATCACTTTGTCAGATGAAGAAATGACCAAAATAAAAGTTTTAAATCTTGATGAGTTAGTATTCATCACTTTTTTAGCTGAATTCATTTGGTATTTTAAAATCTCGTTAGAACTTGTTATTTTTTTTAAATTTAAAAATTTGAATTGCTCAAACTTTTTCAAACAAAAAGAATTACCAAATCAACATAGTAACTTGATAGGGCATGATTTTAGAAAATTTTAGAAAAAAAATCATCACATTTGGAGTCAGTACGAGGGGGAAAGACTAGTTACAAATTTTACATAGAGATTAAAAAGAAAAATCACAACTGTTCATGATGATCAACGATGAACAAGTATGATTTCTCTTTTTAATCTGTGGCTAAAACTTGTAACTAGTTTTTCTTCCTTATACTAACTCTAAATGTGATGGTTTTTTTCCTAAAATTTTCTAAAATCATGCTCTATCATTTTAGTCTGGTCTTCTATCTTTGTCACTAATTTTGGACAATTCAAATTTTGAATTTCAGAAAATAAAAACTTCAAACCTTATTTTCTACCACTAAATAATTTTAGCCGTAAAGGTGATGGATATAAAAGTTGTATAACTCGTCAAGATCTTCAACTTTTATTTTGGCCATTTCTTCATTTCATAAAGTGTTAAGTGATTTCATAAAGTTTTAGTAGTAATAGAGTGGATGTTGAAATAGATTCATCTGGATGTTGCAAAGGGTAGTCTCACACACATGCATAAATATAGTCTCACACATATACATAAATATATAGTCTCACACACATACATAAATATATAGTCTCACACGCATGCATAAATGAAGTCTTACAAACACACACTTACACAAACACTCTACGTTCAACAACTAGCTAGCCTGCTGTAACGACTTTTCCCTTGACACCTTTTCGTTCCCATGGCAATATGTCTTTGGGCAGGTTCTTTTCCACAACACTGATCTTCTTAGAAAAGTCTATGAATAGCGGTATCTCATTGTAGTTATTGTAAGCTTCAACATCGTCCACGCCATCAACTCCGATAATGTGCTGTTTCCCAGAGACAACCACGTGCTTTGTCTTCTTCTTCGTGGGGAGGTTACATTGTGGGTCAGGCATATAGAAAACTTGTGCGACACGTGAAGTGAGCACCCAAGGGTCATCTTGGTAGCCTAGATTCTCGAGGTCTAGGACTCTCAATCTGATCTCGTTCAGTTGGTGTTGTTTGATCCAGCGGCATCGAAATAGGGCCACCGTTATATCCCTTCCATAGTCAAGTTCCCATATCTCTTCAATGATGCCAAAGTATTGGATCTTTCGCCCCACTCCATCGAGAGCTTCTATTTGAACGCCGCTGTTTTGGTTCACATATTTACTATCCTTTGCGTGGGTATAGTACATATACCGATTGATGTCATAAGCTTTCCAAGATGTCACTTGTCTCGATGGCCCCTCCACCAACCTACTGATGGTAATAGAGTCCATGGTTTCTCCAAGCGGTATGTTTTGGTCCTTCAACCATGTAGTTAGTCGTTGCTTATGTTGTTTCATGACCCAATCATCTGAACGACCATTTCTCTCCGCCATAATGATAGCCAAATGTTCATCAATGTACGGTTGCATCAGTTGTGTACTCTGCAAGACACTGTAATGCGCCCGACTCACCTCTTTGTAATCATGGTCGATGAATACTTTTCTACCACTGGTGCTCTTCCTAGCCAGCCTACCCTTGTGATGAGAATCGGGTTTACCAATCTCTTTCTATACTTTTAGGTACTCTTGACAGCACTCGACGACTTCTTCAGTACTATAACCCTCTATCATGGAGCCCTCTAGGTATGCTCGATTATGCATATATCAACTTAGAACTGACATGAACCGCTCGTAGGACCACATTTCATACAAGTAGCAAGGGCCCAACGCCTGTATCTGATGAACCATGTAAATCATGAGATGTGGTATTATATATAAAAAAGCAGAAGATAAACATATCTCTAGTTGGTTTTGTGTCTCCACCACAAATTCATGTAGGTCACTCAGCACTTGCTTGCCAATCGTCTTCTATGAGATCTTCGAAAAGAAGTAGCACATGTAGGTGATGGCCATTTTTAAGAACTTTGGTTTTATAGCCCTGATTGCAATAGGTAGAAACACTTCAGCATCACATGACAATCGTGAGCCTTGCAGTGTGTTATTGACAAGTCCTTTATTGATACTAGCTTCTTTACATTCGCTGAAAACCCAGTCGGGACTTTGCCCCCCTCAGGAAAGTGTATATAGCTCTCTTCTCTTCTGGTGTTAGGTTGAAGCACGCCGCGGGCAGAGTGTATTTTCCATTAGCCTCAGGTACCGAGTGAAGCTGTGGCATCACGTTTAGCTGCACCATGTCTTTCCATGATTTTGGACCATCCTTTGACTTGCCTGTGTCCATCAAGGTAGCAATGAGACTCTCAAATACATTCTTCTGCACGTGCATAACATCAATAGCATGGGGGACCTCCATGACTAACCAATAAGGCAGATACTGAAAGAAGATCGATTGTTTCTTGAAAGATATGCCTTCGACAGGAGGTGTGCTTCTATCTCTGTTCGTCCCATCCGGATTCTTCTTTTCATAGACGACGCGTATGTTTTTCACCATTCTGTACACGTGTTCTTCGTTATGATGTCTCTCTAGAGGGGGTTCAATCTCCGGGGTGTTGTCATAAAATCTAAAGGATAATTTGCTATGATACTTGTGACTTGTCTTTAAGAAGCGCTGGTTCCTTAGGTAAACTATCTTCTTGGATGCATCCAGAAATACCCATGTAGTACCATCCAAGCAAACCAAGCATCCCATCTTTCCTTTGATCTGTCCAGATAAAGCAAACAACGCGGGGTAATCATTGGTAGTAACAAATATTATTGCTCTACATATGAAGTCCTCCTTTAGGAACGCATCATACATCGGCTCCCCATGCCTCCATAGCCTCTCCATTTCTTGCATCAAAGGTTCGAGGAACATGTCTATATCAATATCTGGTTGTTTAGGGCTAGAAATAAGAATAGTGAGGAGAAGGTACTTTGTCTTCTGACACAACCACATTGGGATGTTGTACATGGTCAAGATCACTGGCCATGTGCTATGGTCGCTCATCCTTGGGTCATAGCTGAATTCTTTGTGCTTCTCATTGATCCTTTCCACTGACTACAATCAGCCGGGTGTGCAATCTTGTCATCATCCCACCTTGCCATGAGTATGGCTTCTTTAGGGTTTAGGAAGGTACGTCTCAAGCGATCGGTCACTGGCAGGTATCACATTACCAAGGCATGAATTTTTTTCTTCTTTGCATCGTTGCCTAATGGAGTATCCTCTAGGGGCTAAGATTCTTGTACCATATTTTTTGTACCCTTCTTATTCCTCTTTTTCCCCGTGGAGGCTTCGTCCCCACCATAAAGGTCATTGTTCTTGTACTATCCCAACCACCAGCATCACCACCTTGTTCAATGCCAAACTCAGAATCCATTCGTGCATCAAGCTCTGCTGAATATTTGGACAGGGATTCTAGGGTTTCGTCGTCGTATTCCTCCTCATCCTCGTCGTTAACAATAACCGTTTCACCATGATGAATCCACACTGTGTAGTCCTCAACAAATCCTCGCATAATCAAATGTGATCTGATGATAGTCACATCTGTACATGCCATACGATTCTTGCAATCTTTACAGGGACAAATAATTGTATCCTTATTCTCTATCAACATAGTTGCATGCTTCTCTGCGGCTTCAATAAATTTATCCACCTCTTCATGGAAACCTGCCTTGAACCTTAACGAACCATACATCCAAGAGTTCATGTACTCCATCTTTTACAACAACAACAAAACAAACATTAAAGGACTACTTATTCATATATAAATGAATCAAATTAATAATTACTTTTGAATAATTGTATATACTTTAGATATATATGAATATAAATCAAATATAATTACATGAAGCATACAAACACACCATGGTAGAGAAAAATTAATTAATGGCTCATTTTTCCATAAATAATTAAAATACATATTTGTTGATTACAATAAATAATTTCAAAGACAACAATTAGCAACAATTATATTTTACCCAATATCTTTCGTGCAAACCCTAGTCCAATTTCATCAAACATAAATTTACAAAAATAAAATTAATAAAAAAACCAAACCCTAGATCTAGATCTACATGCACATAAAACATCCATAAAACTAACTAATTATTCACTAAAATCAAGAAACATGGACCAAATAAGGGTATGATCTTGTTCCCCTGCCTAATTTACCCTAGTACATTCAAAACTTGGGTCTAATTTGCTTCATAAGTAGCTCAAGCACCATAGAAGAGAGAGAAAAGCAAAACTCTAATTACTCACTAACCAACCATTAAAACTTTAAAAAAAGTGTGGGATAACATTTTCTTACCTTTTATAGCCTCTCCAACAAAGGATTTGAGACCAAAACCTTCCCCCCTTAGTAGAGCAATTTTTAGGAGGTGCCCAAGGCCTCCCTACCTTTTTTTTCACGGGTTGAAGTGAGTGACCTGAGGAGAAAGAAGGGGGCTGCAGCCATTTATACAGTGAACATTTGTAGGGGCGTCTGATGATTAAGCCGCCCCTACAAATCTACCAATTTTTTGAGGCGGCTCATATCACCAGCCACCCCTACTGTTAGATTTGTAGGGGCGGCTGGAATCATGGGACCCGAGCTCACCCACTGTAGTGACGGTTGGTAGTGCAGCCGCCCCTAAAAAAATCCCCATTGCTAAAAATCGTTTTTGTAGTAGTGGGAGAAGATACAAACTCTCAGCCATCGGTGGAGTATCTGATCGGTATCCCCTCTAAATTTAATTCACTTAATTTTCCTTTAGTCCTCCCATTTTCACATATAGATGCACGTTGCTTTCTTTGGCATAAACTGACGCCAATGTTTTCTTGTGATGGCTTGCTGATCAACCATGATTGCACACAAGTGGCATGTGGATGGTGGCAGTGGACATGTCAGTGGTCTACAACCAGTAGGCAGTGATGGTCTCGTGCTGGCCACCAGCCTGCACCTCATAAAATACAAATAAGCTGATGTTTTATGACTTTCAACTTCAGCTTGTCTAATTACGCATTTACGCTCAGCTCGTTTAGAGCAGTTTGAAACTTCGCATCAAACAATTTACGAAACAATAATAATTAACACTGTATCAATTTCGAAAAAAAGCTGGAAAAGAAGTGCTGGCTCATTCTCCAACCCTACCTCCGCTGCCTAGAAATGCCTCTATTTTATGGGTGGTCCGAACCCTGCTGATCTTGTGATAACCACTATGTGCATAGCCACATTTTGGTTACTTCTTTTGCTCCTCATCTTCAATCTTGTCGCATGTTTGTTCTGAGCCGTTGATGACCTTCCTACTGTGTGTGTTGTGGCCATGAAGCACTTGAATTAATCTTCACATTGGCTAGTTTGATTGCATTCGTGGGGCATTCTGCTACGGTCGTAATACTTCTGCCAACTTTTGTAAAGCATACTGCACGATATAGTCAGCTACTGGATAAGAATGTAATAATTTAACCGTTGTTTTGGTAATTTCTAAACTAGATTTATTGGCTCAAGTAGGAGTGTACATGTACTTAGAAAATGTACTAGTGAAAGATTGTCTAGTAAAGAATTATCTTAAAGAGAAGTTTTATAATGGTTGAAAAATATGGGCCATTCATATGGTAAAATCGGACGGTGTAAAAATAGAAGGTACTCAAAAGTTAAATAGAAGGGGAAAGTATAAAAAATAGACGGGGCGGTGCCATAATAGCTGGAACAGTTCTGGATTTTCTGTATTAATATTTTATTCACCAAGGGTAAATCCATAAGCAGTGCACGAGGTCGTCGACGTACTCCAGCAGGCCAGCAGCATCAGCGACAACCACCTGTCGCAGCTTATTCGCGTTGGCCGCAACCCACCAGCATCTTCCCCTCCTCCTGGATTTTTTTTTTAATTTTTAACACTTTTTTAAACTAATTTTAAATCTAACACTGTTTGTTTTTTCCCCAAAACTAACACTTTTTGCCGCGTCTATTGCCATGGCGCGGCGAAATGCCTGTGCCGCGCCATGCATGGCGGCGCGGCGGGAGGATGACGTGGCGTTGTCGTGGCAGGGTCTGCCGCACCACCCATCTTGGCGCGGCTGTGACGCGCCATCGCTGGTGGCGCGGTAAGGCCCAATTAAAGCCCGCGACGCCCCCACTGCCCCCGCCCGCCCAGCGCCGCCGCGTCGCCTGCACCAGGCGCCGCCGCTGGCGATTAGCAGCGCCGCCTCCTCTCATTCGGCTCATATCAAGGTAGCTCCCTCTCTCGATTTCTTGTTATTATGAATGTTATTTTAGTTAGGGTTAGTGATTTAGGATAGTTTGGGTTAGTCATTTAGTATAGTTAGGTTAGTGAATTTATTTATTTTGGTAGGTAGTTTTTATGGTTTAGGTTGTGTGTTGTAGTATAGTTAAGGTTTGGTTAGGTAGTTAGGGTTTAGGTTACTGTTAGTTAGGCCTTTGGGTTTAGGGATTGATTAGGTATTTATTATTTAGTTAGTTTAGAGTAGTAAAGGTTGTCAGTATAGATACTAGTTTTCAAGTGTCGATACTTAGTAGTACGTGATACGACGATTTGGAATGGTTTGATGAACCTCCTAGCTTCAATGACGTTTGTGTCCGTTTGAATACATAGAAGTTGCTTATTTTTCTAGTGAAGTTGTTTAATATGTCTGTTAATGTTACTTTGAATATATACATATGCTTTCATATTGTGTTCCTATTGTATAACAAGTAGTTCAAATTTTGCAATGCTACATAATGTTAATTTTAATATTGTTAATTTGAATACTCTAACCCTTTGTTTATCAATTTATAACAGGATGGCCCCTCCCACGCAGCACCCGTTGTACCCCCTTCTTGAGGTGGAGTACGACGAGCCGCACCGAGCACACTTCTTGAGTGACACCGATGCAGTGGTGCCCTTGCCTCCTTTGAGGCCCCGCACGCACACTAGGGCGCACCAGTGGGACGAGCATTACGAGCCGTACATACGGCATGCCGGCTTCCTCGAGCTTGTCCGTGTTGTCAATTACGGTCTTCCGCCCCTTGACCCAGCACTACTTACTGCAGCTGTAGATAGGTGCGAGTGCCTTAATGTACGTAAACATTCTTATAACAAATTTGTGACAACTAACATTCATTCTATTCTTATAACAGGTGGAGGCCTAAGACCCACATGTTCCACCTACCTTGCGGCGAGATGACCTTAACCATGCAGGACATGAAGGCTATCTTTGGCCTTCGGTTGGGGGGACTTTCATTGACATGTATAGTTGACAACAATCACTGGAGGGAGTTGGTGGCTCCGTTCACTGACTTTCTTCCACCGGACGACGAGGTTTTTAAGAAAAATAAGTGAGCAATTTAAGCCTATTTAATACTTACATTGCTTTCCTACAGCCATCGGGTCTCATTTTCTTTGGTGAATTTTAGGAAAAGTTCCGGTGTTTTGTCGTCGTGGATCACAGAGCGCTTTAATTACTTGGACCCACAGGCTGATGAGGCTCAGATCGACAGATTCGCTAGAGTGTGGCTCTGGCACTTCCTTGGTGCTTTCCTCTTCCTAGACACCTCGGGCAACACCATCAGCTAGATCTTCCTTGACATACTACGCCAGTCGTGGCATAACATAACGGCGTATAGCTGCGGCAGTGTAGTCCTGGTATGGACGTATCGACAGCTATGCATTGTCTACCATCGCACCTCAGGATATGCGAACCTTGGGGGTTGCTCCTACCTACTCCAAGTTTGGTGTTGGAAACGATGGCCCGTTGGGAGGCCCCTTGCTACTGGTTTACAGGTAAGTACTTCGGTTTACTATATTCTTTGAGGCAATTACATATGATTAAATTATTAATGGCTAATTCATTATCGTGTTCAATGCAGCATTGGAACGGGCAGGATACACTCCCTATAGCTCTGTATATATGGACGCAAGCAGAGTTAGTTAGAGGGAATGCGAGGCGCAAGTACAGGGAGTACACGGACGGTCTCGACGTCCTGACACAGCACCAGGTTACGCTTTCTTTATGTTCATACATGTGTCTTGTTCAATGTACACTATATCACAACCTAAATCAATTACAAAATGTTTAGGTGCATTGGTGTCCTTGGGATGCTCCGGAGCTCGAGTACTATCTGAGTCCTGTCAATAGGGATGAGTCAGACGAGTATCGCTGCAATGTCCCTCTTATTTTCTTCCATGTGGTCGAGATTCACTTGCCCATCAGGGTTTGCAGGCAGTTTAGAAGAATGACAGGCTACCCACCACCAGTTTACTCCACCAACCAAGAATTGCACGGGTGCGTTATCGATTAATAACAAAGCTATAATTTAGAGGTGTGTATGGTACAACTAACAATCATTTTGTTGCAGGTATGACCGCAGGAAGAGATACAAGACCAAGGATTGGCGCGTGACACACAACGCGTACATCCAGTCGTGGCAGAACAGGGACCGACAACCGGTCAATGCGGGTCCCCCACACGACCAGCACACCTTCAATGAGTACCTACGGTGGCTTCACAGGTCTACGAGGACACATATGAAGCCCCCGTGCACTGAGGAGGAGATTGACGAGGACAACGAGGAAGATGTGATCGAAGATGTGTACGATGTTGCCATTAGGGATGACACACAACTACAGAGAGCCCCGCTTCAAAGATACGTGGTAAGATACTCGAATGGTACAATTTGTTATCCATTTGGTATTAAGTATGTGTACTAAAATAGTCCAATCGTGTTTCTGTACCTAGGCAACACATTTGTCAAGGATGTCCAACGAAGCAGCGTTTCAGCTTCATGAGTCTAGAAGGCAGGGGCCAGGTGTTCTCGAGGCTTTTGTGGAGGTAAACATAAACTTGTCCGTTCCAAAAATATTCCTTTAGTGTATATGCGTTTGGGAAATGCACTAACTTTAATGTCTATTTATGCAGAAGGTGAAGCGGAGCTGTAGAAAGCTAGCTTAGAAGTTGAGCTGCATGGACACTCCTTGGGTGGAACCGGCAGTCCCGGCGCGGTCGGGTGGCATGTCTTCTGGCTCTTTGAGGACACCAGCCGGCTCTTCTCAGCCGGTGACAGGTGCCACTTCCGCAGTGCGTACACCACCACATCATAGCGCTGGGAAGGACCCTGCAAACGAGGATGACGATGACGACGACAACCCCCGGGTTTCCACATACAGCACGACTAGTGGGACAATTAGCCGCACGACGAGGTCGACATGTCTCAGCTAGGTGGTGCCCTGCTTGGTACCCAAGGAGCCTCACAGGTAGTAACAAAGCTAGTTTGTTTAAATACGTAGGCTCCATTAACTAACGATCATAAAGATTATAAGTAATCGTGCATATCATATACTTGCAGGGTATGAGCCGTACGCACCAGCAACACGACCACACCGACGTTGGCTACACTCCCAATGTGTTGCCTACAAATCCGAAGAGATAGAGGCGTCCGAGGGATTCTTACACTCCTAGGACTTAGTTTGTTATGTTGAACAAATATTATCGTCCGAAACTTGCAGACTCATGAACCAATGAAAATGTTATGTGGCAACTTGTCAACTTGCGCACATACTCCATTTATTTGCTTCATATTCATTTCAATGCGTCGCGGCAGCACTTGTAGTTGTTTACAGCACCGACAGTAGCATCTACACGCACGTCATCTCAGACTGCAAAAAGTTGGTTCCGATTAGATGGTATGACTAGTCATGCGTAACAGAGCAAAGCGGCTTGGCCTATAGTTCAGGGCTACGAAACTAGAGTCAGCAATGCAGTGCTATGTCAAGTCACGATAAATCGATAAGATGTGATACAGTATATGGAGCGGCATTGAAACAAGAGATAAAATCTAACAGGACAAGTACAACGACATAGAAGCGAGATACAAAGTTTAAAAAGGTACATTGAATGGGGAACAAACCATCGTTACGGCAAGGTAGAACACATCTAACGAAGGGACGCGCCGTGGGCCGGGGTGCGGCAGTGCCACGCCATGCATGGCGGCGCGGCAACTCCTGCCACGTCAGTGGCCATGGCGCGTGGAAGTGCCTCGTCATCCTCCCACCGAGCCACCATGCATGGCGCGACACAAGCATTTTGCCGCGCCATGACAATAGGAGCGGCCAAAAGTGTTAGTTTTGAAAAAAAACAGTGATAGATTTAAAATTAGTTTACAAAAAGTGTTAAAAATTAAAAAAAATTCTCCTCCTGCATGATCACATGCCTCATAGCCTCTGTGACATCATCCCTCCTGAATGACCTGTCGTCATAACGTGCCACCTGCGACGCCCTGCTCTGTCATTACCCGAGCGACGAGGGCCACTAGTAGAGAAACGACTTTTGATCCACTTCGAAATTTGGCTTTAGTCCTGGTATTTTTTGCACCCGGGACTAGAGAGACCTTTAGTCCTGGTTTGTAGCTCCAACCGGGACTAAAGGTCCCTGCCCAACGGCTACTGCGGCAGGCTTTTGCTGCAGGGGACCTTTAGTCCTGGTTGGAGCTACCAACCGGGACTAAAGGTTAACTTTTACTCCCGGTTGGTCCCTCCAACCGGGAGTAAAAGTCTACTCCCGGCTGGAGGCTCTATCTAGGATTAGAAAGGGACCTTTAGTCCTGGTTGGTGTCTTCAATCAGGACTAAAGGTCCCCTCCTATATATCCCTTCTTTCTTCCCGAGCCCGAGCCACTTCGACCTCAGTGTTCTTGCTTCATTGTCGGCCTCTCTTCTTCCTCATGGCCGGTAATCACATGATTTCTTCGATTCCTCCATTGATTCTTCAGTTCTAAAGGTTACCTACTTTATACTCTCATGTTTCATCAGTAGCATATCTCATTTTGTGGACTAGATATATGTGGTTTTTTATGGTGGATTTTTTATTTGTAAGCCATTTAAGCTGAAAATCACTTTAAAGTTTGCATATTTCGATGAAGGAAGGTTAAAGTAGTTATTCAAAACTAGTATTCAGCTTTCATTTCTAGCATGCATAGCACACTTCATGGTTTTTAGATTTTTTTTAAATTTTATTTGTTTATAAAATGAGAAATTTATATTATATTAAAAATGAGTATAGAGAGTAGATGGCAACTACTTCCTGTCCTCGGCCTCTCATTGGGTTCCAAAGCGAATGAGGCCGGACCTCCCTCTCATTGCATGCGGCAAGTGTGAGGAGAAGATTGTGATGGAGTACCGTGTGAGGAAGGAGTGTCCCAACAAGGGCCGTATCTTCTACAAGTGTCCGGATCGCAATGTGAGTTATTTTGTCGCATTTGATGATTATGGTTAATTTATACTTATTTTCATGATGATTATGATTAAAGTTCTAATTTTTTGTTTTAATTTCAGTGGGATGGCACTGGATGTTCAGGCTGGTACTGGGAGGAAGATTATGTTGAACACGTGTAAAACTCTCTTGCATAGGCGGCTACGACGGCTGATGAGGCAGTGATCCTGCGGAAGAAGCCCATAGATGTTGAACAAATAAATAATCTGTCTGTTTTAGTTGGGATTGGTCGCGAAATCCTTATGCTGCTGAAGTGCATTTTAGCTTTAGTTTTTTTAGTGGTAGTTGGGATTGTCTACATTGTAGCGAGACTTTCATAAATTAATACCTTATGTGGTGGCATGCATGTCGTATGATTAACTAATTATGTTCTAGGTTTTAATATGGTATGTATGTCATGTAATGCAGATGAGCCGGCATTGGATATACAATGTTGATCGCCGCTCCCAAGAGTTCATTGAGGGCGTGCATTCTTTCTTACGTGTGGCCGAGGCAAAGAAACATGATGGTTTCATGTGCTGCCCATGTGCCATATGTAAGAATTTGAAGGAATATGCTAGCTCAAGGAGTCTTCATTCACACTTGTTGAAGTCGGGTTTCATGCCAAACTATATTTGTTGGGCGAAGCACGGAGAAACCGGGGTTGTAATGGAAGAAGGTGAACAAGAACAATGGGACGATGATGACATTATTGCTGAATATGGTGCCTTCAATGATACTGTAATGGGGGAAGCTGAAGAAGAGGTAGGGGCAAAAGATGAGCCCGCTGATGATCTTGGTCAGGCCATTCGTGACACACAAAGAGAATGCGAAAGTGAAAAGGAGAAGATCAAGTTCGAGCGCATGCTAGAGGATCACAAGAAATTGCTATACCCAACTTATGATGTGGGGCAGAAAAAGTTGGGTACCACACTGGAATTGCTGCAATGGAAGGCAAAGAATGGTGTATCTGACAAGGGATTTGGGGAGTTACTGAAAATCCAAAAAAATATGCTTCCGAAGGATAACGAATTGCCCGCCACTACGTACCAAGCAAAACAGGTAGTCTGCCCTTTGGGATTAGAAATCCAGAAGATACATGCATGTCCTAATGACAGCATCCTCTACTATGGCGAGGAGTACGAGAAGTTAGATGCATGCCCGGTATGTCATGCATCGCGGTATAAGATCAGGCGAGATGACCCTGGTGATATTGAGGGTGAACGTCCCACGAAGAAAATCCCTGCCAAGATTATGTCGTATGCTCCTATAATACCACGCTTGAAATGTCTGTTCAGAAACAAAGACCATGCAAAGTTGTTGCGATGGCACAAAGAAGACCGTAAGGTAGACAATATGTTGAGACACCCTGCTGATGGGTCATAGTGGAGAGCAATCGATAGAGAATTCCCAGAGTTTGCAAATGACGCAAGAAACTTAAGGTTTGCTTTAAGTACGGATGGTATGAATCCTTTTGGGGAGCAGAGTAGTAGTCATAGCACTTGGCCTGTTACTCTATGTATCTACAACCTTCCTCCCTGGTTATGCATGAAGCATAAGTTTATTATGATGCCAGTGCTCATCCAAGGCCCAAGGCAACCTGGCAACGACATCGATGTGTACCTGAGGCCACTAGTTGAAGAACTTCTACTTTTGTGGAACAGACCAGGTGTATGTGTGTGGGATGAGCACAAACAGGAGCACTTTGACCTGCGAGCATTGTTATTCATAACAATCAATGATTGGCCTTCTCTAAGTATTCTTTCAGGACAATCAAACAAGGGATATAATGCATGCACGCACTATTTTGATGACATTAAAGGTATATTCTTGAAAAAATGTTGAAAGGTCGTGTACCTTGGCCATCGTTGATTTCTTCCTACGAATCACCCCCTAAGAAAGAAAGGCAAGCATGTTAAAGGTAAGACAGACCACCAGACCAAGCCGGGCAACCGAACTAGTGAGGATGTACTCAATATGGTCAAGGATGTGAAAGTAGTCTTTGGAAAGGCACATGGCAGCGAACCTGTTCCAAACAACGCCGACGGTCACGCACCCATGTGGAAGAAGAAGTCCATACTTTGGGAGCTACCCTATTGGCAAGTCCTAGAAGTCCATAGCGCGATCGACGTGATGCACCTGACAAAGAATCTTTGTGTGAACCTGCTAGACTTCATGGGTGTGTATGGGAAGCCTATGGACACACTTGAAGCACGACAGGACCTGCAATGTTTGAAAGAATGAGACAACTTGCATCCAGAGAAGACAGATGATGGACGCCATTACTTAAGTCCTGCCAGCGACACTCTTAGCAAAGAAGAGAAGGAAAGCATGTTTGAATGCCTAGCAGGCATCAAGGTACCATCTGGATTCTCCTCGAATATAAAGGGTATAAGAAATGTGCCAGAGAAGAAATTCCTAAACATAAAGTCCCATGACTGCCACGTGCTCATGACGCAATTGCTTTCAGTTGCATTAAGAGGAATTCTACCTCCAAATGTACGTCTAGCCACCGTAAAGCTATGTGCATTCCTCAATGCAATTTCTCAGAAGGCAATTGATCCAATGGATCTAGCTAAACTACAGAATGATGTGGTTCAATGTCTTGTCAGCTTTGAGTTGGTGTTCTCTCCTTCCTTCTTTAATATCATAACACACCTCCTAGTTCACCTGGTCAAGTAGATTAGCATTTTCGGTCCTGTGTTCCTGCACAACATGTTCCCCTTTGAGAGGTTCATGGGAGTCCTAAAGAAATATGTTCACAACCGTGCTCGGCCAGAAGGAAGCATCGCAAAGGGCTATGGAACATAGGAGGTCATTGAGTTTTGTGTTGACTTTATTCTCGACCTTGACCCAATTGGTGTTCCTGAATCGCGACACGAGGGGAGACTAAGTGGAAAGGGGACACTAGGGAAGAAACCATATATTGGTACGCAGGACAATTATTTTAATAAAGCACACTACACAGTTCTACAAAACTCCTCCTTGGTGGATCCATATATCGAGACATATAAAGAGTTGCTCCGATCCAAGTTTCTAGGGAAGTCTGAAGCTTGGATTATGCGTCAGCACATGGAAACTTTCAGCGACTGGTTGCGAAAAGAATGTCAGGGTGATGAGAGTATTGATGAGCAACTGTATTTGTTGGCTAGGCAGCCATCGTGGCATATCCTCACATACAAAGGGTATGAGATAAATGGGAATACATTTTACACAGTAGCCCAAGATAAAAGGAGCACCAACCAAAATAGTGGTGTCCGCATAGATGCCACCGACCCTAATGGAAATAAGCAAACATATTATGACTGCATAGAGGAGATATGGGAACTAAACTATGCACCTAGTTTTAAGGTACCTTTGTTCAAGTGCTAATGGGTAAAGGCGACTAGAGGCGGGGTAGCAGTCGACAAGCAGTATGGAATGACAACCGTGGACCTCAACAATATTGGGTACAAAGACGAACCATTCGTCCTTGCCAAGGATATGAATCAGGTGTTCTATGTCAAGGACATGTCTACAAAACCAAAGAGAGGGAAAAACAACAACGACCTAATCAATGAGCCAAAGCGCCACATAGTTCTTTCAGGGAAAAGAAACATCGTCAGAATTGAAGACAAGTTAGACATATCAGAAGATTATGAAAAGGATGACTGAATTCTACCCTTCACAGTGAACAAAGACCCTAGCATCCAGCTAAATGATGAGGACACTCGATGGTTACGGCGCGATCATAACCAAGGGATATACGTTAAGAAGAAGATCATTGTTGTTCCCGCTTGATATAGTGATGTATTAGACCTATTATGTAATAATTGTGACTTCAGATTTTTCTGTCGTGTATGCATATTTTCTACGATTTAAATGAATTTTCTGCTTGACGGTGGATTTCCTGTGGAGAATGTGTGATGAAAAGACAAATGATCAACGTCAATAAGATGTGAAAACTAATTTTCTGTCGAAAAGCAATAGTTTTAATGATTTTAATTAAGTAGTACATTTTTTCATGGTGAAAATTATGATTATTATTTACACTATGTTAAATATTTATATGGTAAAACAAAAGAGTTTAGGTTACATATTTTTCTTATGTACAATAATGCAAAACTAGGTCCAGGAATTCTTTTTGTAATTTTTTTGCTAATATTTTATTTACTAGGCAATTAACAACTCTCTACATATTTATATAAAAGAAATATATAAAAAAGGAAAAACTTCTAGAAACTGGCGGGAAGCTAAACTGCAGCCCACCTTTACTCCCGGGTGGATCAACCACCCAGGATTAAAGATGGGCTATTTTTCGCGGCCCGCCAAAATTCCCTTTACTCCCGGGCCGTGGCTGCACCCAGGACTAAAGGTCAGACTTTTAGTCCTGGTTCTAACCATCACCCGGAACTAAAGGACCTTTAGTCCCGGGCTGTGGCTTCACCTGTTTTCGCGGCCCACCAAAATTCCCTTTACTCCCAGACCGTGGCTGCTTATTTATTCTTTTTTTATACGTAGCCCTCTGGATCGACGACCACAACGGCGAAAAGCTAAAATATTCGAGGCCCGAAAAAGCCATTGGAGGGGCGCTACATAATATCGGAATTCAATATCGAGACAGGCGAACCACTTGGTCCACATGCAAGGAAATTCGTGCAACACTGTGGGTACCTTGTAAGGGACAGACTTCCGATCAGTGCCCATGAATGGAAGCAAAAGATCAACGAGCCTCATGTTAGTTTTGTCTCTGATCTTGATAAGAATTTAATTTGGGATGATATCCTTCAACATTTCACGTTGCAAGCAGATGATTATGATGATATCAACGATGATGAATTAAAGGAGCTAGTTCGAAAGTGGGCTATGAAGAAGATGGCCACACAATTCCAGACTTGGAAGAAATCCCTATACACGAAATACGTCAAGAAGAACCTAACGCCCAATTTCAATACTAGGGGCCCGCTCGCGAAGTTGAGGCCGTACTGGAATGATTTTGTACAGTACAAGACATCGAAAGAGGGTGAGGAACGGGTGAGAAGGAACCAAGAGAATGCCCGACAGAAGGTATACCACCATGGCATGTGATCAGGTGGCTACGCGACTGCCATTCCCAAGTAGGAAAAAATGGAAGCGGACATTCTTGCCAAGGGTATCACACCAGAATCACTCAATTGGCCCAAACGCGCGAAGAATTGGTTTTTCGCTCATGGGGGAAGACTGGACTTAGAGATCAGGAAGCTGGTTCGTGGCCAAAAACTCGAAAGTGCAACACAAAGATTTTCTTATGCTCAACAAGCTAAAGCTATTGGTGCGTTCAGGCCCAATAGAGAGAAGTATGAACTGACGTATGCCATCGGGACTGCTGAACACAGTGGCCGAACGAGAGGTTTAGAACAGAACATTTCTTGAGAGCATGGTTTCTCTAACGATAGAGATACCTACAGAAGCCGGCAGAGAAGAAAGGATCAGGAAGCAGCACGGATCAGCAGGTTGGAGGAATATGTTCGTGAGTCACGAGAGGCATTGCTTCAAGCACAGGAGCGCGAAAAAGACATGCAAGCTAGAATGCAGGACGAAATCATAAAGCAAGTGCAAATAGCAATGAGTGCCCAAAGGCAAGCATCAGATTCAGGAATCAACATTAATATTAGCCCCCCTGATGAGTTGAAAAGCAGCTGCGCTTCCACGGAGTTGCCAAATCAAGATGAGGCAATGCTATGTTTCCCCGTGGATGACATCACTGCACCGTTTACATCATGTGAGCTACATATTCCAAAAGAGAATGCCACAATCATGGTGGCTCTCGGTATTTTTTCTTCTCCAGATCCTACCAAGACACCAAGAATCATGGGGCAATAATACCACCTAGATATGTTAGCGTCTCAGTGGATAGAGTTAACAAAGGTTTTAGTGATGTGGCTTTTGACATTCTAGAAGGTGATGGGGAGAAGACTCTAGGAGAAGCAGAGAAGACATTCATACTATGGCGCAAGCACTACATCATTATTCCTGGGGTCTCTAGTCCACCGCCGCTTCCTCAACTGCCAGACAATAGGTGCGGACAAAAGTGAACGAAACAATTTTTTCACTAATTTTCTATTGACATGCATGATTACTAATAATAATTTCTTATACCTAATTATTCTTTTTTGTACTCACACAGCAGGGCCTCCGCCAACCTAAGTCAAATTATTCAATCTCCAGATCATCATAGTGCTTTGGGCAATGATTATGCAACGCCGCCACCGCCGCCACCTCCAAGGAGGTCTCCACCGCCACCACCTCCAACGAGGTCTCCAACGCCTCCAAGGAGGTCTCCAACGGCTTCCCCGCCTCCCTTGATGACCAAGAAGCAGCCAACTCCTAAGAGGTCCGCCCCGAAAATGAAGCCGTTGGCCCACCAGCCAGCAAAGAAGAAAGTCTCCTCTAATCTAGTTATTCCCCAAAAACTATCTTACGAGAAAAGTGAAAAAGAATTAAATGCTGCAGTATAAAAAGATGTGAACAGTTTCTTCGAAAAAGTAAGAAAGCAATGAGAAGCAAGGGAGAACCCAGAGAAACCATACTTCTACCTACCTCTAGATCTTCTAAGAAAGAAGGTGGACCAGAAAAAACGGGAATCTCAAAAGACCCTGCCAAAATCGGACTAGGACCGCTCTCTCACCAAGTCATTTGAGGCGGCGCAGAAAAAGACTAGAGCAGGGAAAGGTGTTGCACAACTCGGATAACAATCGCAACAATCCGTCCCCCCTCTTGTCATTCGTAATGAATATGGTTCAAACTTAGACTTACTGGACGTCGATTTTGAGGACCTGGTTCGGTTTTACGAGGATACTAGTTTGGACCTTGCTCAAGTACTCGCTGAAGGACCATATGCTCCAAAAGTGGATCCTTGAAAGAAATTTGAACATGGAAAGAGTCTATACAACCTTGAGGCCTTAGGTGAACTGGGTACGCAAATGTACTTGCTAAACAAGTGGTACATGGTGGCGTGTTAACGGGGAGAGAACTTTGTTTCTGTCAGAGTTAGAAACCAATATTACTTCCGTGGCGATGACGTTATATATGTCGAGTTTTTAAAATTACACCAACTATGCCACCTGGACTCTCTCGACAAAAGTGTCATTAGCTGCTATTGTCTAAGTGTGATTATTTTCTACTATAAAAGTGTATATATATAAAGCTACATGTATATATATAAAATATATATGCTCACACTATATTTTTGTATATGCAGATATGAGATGACAGAACTCAGAAAGAGAAAGGATAATGATGTTGGTTTCGTTGATCCAAATGTCGTATTCAAACACCCTAGTCCCCCGCCTCAATGGAAAGCTGAACTCGAGAAAAATCTCATGAGGTTCTTAGTGAACCAACAAAACAAGGATATACTCTTCCCCTACAACTTCAAGTGAGTGTTAAATAATTATTTGCTTACTAGCTAAGCTATCTCCCATATATATATATGTTGACTCTAGTTAATGTCGATCATATTTGTGTATAAAAACATATGCAGCAATTACTGGATATTGATGGTCATCGATATGGCCAATAGTCGGTTGAACATCTTAGACTTGTTAAGAAAAGAGAAAACA